>JAACJT020000064.1:8987248-9001254 GCA_009936485.2 Gymnarchus niloticus | reverse complement strand
ACAGCAAATTTAAAGGTGGTTAAGAGGGTGGGGAGTGTTGGAAGTGAGGTGGTGGGTGGGGGTGGGTGGGGGGGGGGGGGTGGGGGGGGGGGGGGGGGGGGGGGGGGGGGGGGGACAAGCAAAACAACTTGTTTTCCTATCCATTTCATAATCAGCACATCCAAAGGCACCATGTTTAAAGTTAAATGATGCAGCAGATAAAGAATATAGACACAAAGAATTACAAAAAAAAAAAAAAAAAACCATGACATTTGCAGAGTAGACTGACCCTAAGTAAAACACGAATTTGTACAGCAGGAACACAGACTGTGGGATCTCTACAAGGTAACAGCACCTGCACTTCAGAACATCCAGACACAGTCTCAAACGCCTTTTTGTTGATTTCATAACACCATGCAGAAGCAGTCAGAGAGCATTAATCTGCAAGCGTTATGGAGTCACACCTACAGAGCAAAGTGACAGACCGCTTTTAAAGGGAAACTGCCTTCAAAGGTTCACCTTTGAAAGGAGACATGGAAAAACACATTTACAAACTTCACGGTAATAGGCAAAGCAAACTACCTAATAATCAAGTACCCAAGGTTATGAATGTTTGAGATCTTGGCAGTTTAGAGCAAACAAAAAATTTCTTTTCACAAAAGGTAGTGAATCTTTTATAAGCTTTCCAGTAAAGTGAGGTAAAGACCTTACATTAACTAAGGTCACAAAAAGAAAGTTTTACCATTGTTTAGGTATTAAATATCCAAAAGAACAAACTGGATTGTATCACCTGTAATGTTCATGTTCATTAGCAGTTCAACAGATGCCTATCTGCAGGCACCTAACTTGTGACTTATTCAAGCAGCCTATTGCATAATGCCTACCAAAAGCCAGCACACAGACTGGCAGGGTATACCCTTACCTCGTACTCTATCTTACCTGGAGTCAGTTTGCTAACCCCCCAACCTGACAAAGTATTTGAAAGATGAATGGAAGAAAGAGACACCATCTGCAGTAAAACTGTCAAGAGAGCAAGCAGGGTTCCATAAGCGTGCTCATGTTGGCAAAGGTTACTCTGTCCACAGTAGAAAATGGGAGCAGCTCATATTGTGGGGAGGTGTTAACCAGTTCAGCCAGAGATCAGGTGTTAACCAATGTTGTGTGAGTGGCTCAAACACCATCAGGTGAATCACCATTCAGCCAGAGATCATGGAAAATCTGCAAGGATCCTCAAAGCTGATCAATACACTGATCAAAGAGTTGACCTCCTGAGGCCTCAGCTAAACCTGGTCTGACACTCACTCTGTGTAACTGATAAGAGGGTGGAGGGGGAGTGGTCGGTGGGCGGGATACCACTCACCTGAGCCTCTCCTCCTCCTTCTTCCGTAGCTTCATGTCCCGCTGCACCACTGCCAGCACATGCTCTGCCTCCTGCTCAGTCAAGCCAGACAGGTCCAGCTTCTTGCCCATGGTGCTTTGAGGGGGTACACCCCCAGGTTGGGTCCTCCAGTCAAAGGGCAAATGGTGGTCACCTTGTCCAGTCACAGGTGGGGGACAAACTGACTCATCCAATCACAGGTCTGGGTTGTGTCTAGTGAAGGAGTAACAGTGAAAACAGTGAGGCATTTCCAGCGAGTTCTCCAGCACCACAACACACCTCCCCCCCATGTAAAATGGGCTACTGTGAGCCAAGGATGCAGGAACAGGCGTTATGGGATGTACCCCACTGGTTGCAAAGCTAAAAAAGTTTAAGAACTTCTCCAGCTGCTCCTATAAATATTCTGGCAAATATCAACCAAACCACACTTTCACTCTCTTACGCTACACCTTATGGGTTAAGGGTTCAAGGCACTCGTTTCCTGAATCTCCCTGGGGACTAATCTAATTGGTTCAGTTGACTGGGTTGAGACAGGCTGGAGAAGATGCAGTTGCCGGCAGGACTCATACAAAGATGGAGGTGGTGACCCCTCAAACAAACAGGAGGACCGGAGTCCTGGAGGTTTTAAGGACGAGTTATGATTTGCACCTTAGGTACATGTTATATAGAAGGTCAGATGACCTTAAACCATGAGTTTACTTTAGAAAGCAAGTAAGAGCTGGACCTCAGCAAAAAAAAATACATACAAGACTACAACTGAATGAAATATAATAGTGTTAATTCAGTATAAAGGACAATTTCCACCCACAATATTCTACTGGAATGACAGTTCAAAGATATGGATAACATCTGACAAAGAAATGGAAATTAAAAATAAAACAATTAATTAACAAGCTGTGAAAGATGATGAAATCGATAAATCAACATTCCCCTATGCAGAATAAATTCCTAGCATTGAATTACCAACTCAGGCACCCTACACTGATATGAATGAAACTTAAAAAATACTTCTTAGGCACTCCTTAGTCAGTGCTCTGGATAACTGACAAGCAAGCCGATCAAATGTATCCATCTCTGACAGTACACAGTCATGGAGGGGGTGGTGACATGATAGGGCACAAGGCTGGGGGCACACTGGGGGGGGACACTAGTCTTCCAAAGGCACACACTAAGATTCTCACTGAACTGCACACTGTTTCTTTTAATTATGTGCAACAATTCATCTTGGTTCAAAGTAAACCGCATCAAGACTATAATTCTTTGCTGAGACAGATTAGTGAAAGGTTATTTTCCCCACTGAGATTTATTAACATCCTGATTTTTTTTTTTTTTTTAAACATAAGAAGCACACTGTTTGGGATTAGTTCTCAATGGAGTAAGTCTGTAACAAATTTCATTTATTCATGGAGAACAAATATTTGCATTGCACACAGGCATCTGAAAGCAATTACGACACTGAGTAAGGGCAATCCATGTGCATTTAAGTCAAGCTGTGAAAAGGGACGGTGCCTGTCCTGGCCTGAGGGTCTGCCTCGCTTAGTGTTGAGGGGTGTTATGACAGCCCATATAACTCAGACCGATTTCCTCCATGCTCTCCCATTTCTAGTGTAAACTATTAAGGTCCTGTTTGACTGGCACAAAGGCAGGCAGCCCCAAGCATGAGGAAGCCACATAAACAACAACGGGACTGGAACATGCCTCATTCTGGCCTAATTAATCCATCCACCCATTTTCCAAAGCACTTATCCTATGCAGGGTTGTGGGGGGCCTGAAGAGTATGCCAGACAGCTTAGGGACACCCTGGATGGGTTGCCAACCCATGACAGGGCACAGACACACACTCAGCAACTCACTCACGCAATTCAGAAACACAAAACAGGCTGAACCACATCTTTGAACTGTGGAAGGAAACCGGCGTACTCAGAGGAAACCTGCAAAGCACGGAAACTCTACAAACACAGTGTGAAGGCTGGGATTCAAACCCCAAATGTGTATGACAATGGTGCTAACCACTGAGCTACCAGCACAATAAATCTGTACATTTATTTGATGATAACATGTACTGTTCAGGAAGTAATGCACATCTACTCATGCCAGGTAAATTATAAAATTGTCATTATGTGGTTGCAAACATCAAGTTCTATATCTGAAAAAAACCATCCATCTTCCAACCACTTATTGTGGTCAGGGTTGTTGCTGGGTGCCGGGAACCTGGTGCCTATCCCAAGCAACATAGGGCACAAGGCTGACATCCTCTGGATGTGATGTCAGTCCATTGCAGGGCACACAAACACAATCATATTAGAGGCACTTTATGGAAGTCAGTGAGCTTAGCTGCAGGAGGAAAAACATGCAACAAAGGAAAAATATGCACAGCTCCATAACATGTAATGGGATTCAAACCAACAACCCTGGAGGTGTGACACAACAGTGCTGTCTACTGAACTGGCAAACTGGAAATAAATCAATGATGTTAAATGAAGCTACCATAAATAAGGTTATTTAAAAACATTGTATTTTTTTTTAAAAAAGGCTAAACGACAGAGAGCTGTTATGTTTGTTAATAATTGTTTTTTCCACCAGGCTGAAATCCATAAATTATTTAGTCATTGCAGTTTGCTAAATCATAATCAAACTGCAGTTAAGTCTTTTGGTACACTGCAAGCCTTACAATAAAACCTATAATTTGCTGGTAAGTATGACAGCTTGCTCAGCAATCATAGATTCTATGCATTTATTTTTTCATTGAAATCACTCCACATAAATCACATGGAAATATCCTGATTAGGGACATCACCTGAGCCAAAAACTCACTTTTTTTCCAACAAGCTATGGTGTCAACTCTACTGTAAATACCCATTTTCACACCAAGTGCTGCCCATCACAGCTGAAAAATACAAGGACGTCATACTTGACGAACTGAAGTAAATTGCCCTGTGTTGATGTCCTTTAAACTGAAACAAAAACATCTCTCAAAACTCTGGAATTTTATGAGCTCATACAAAGGAGCTCTAACACACACACACACACACACACACACACACACAAAAACAAACAAAAAAAAAAAATCACAACTACAAATGATGTTGTGAACCTGTTTAAAGATCTAAGGGTAGAAAGAGTCCGTTATTCAAGAGTGTGAATACAGACCTTGCCTCCCAAGACCCCCTGTTTTGCTTTCCCTGAAGCTAATACTAAAATTTGAAAGATTTATCCAGGATCCCTATCCTGCACAAAAGCAAAGTATATAGAAAATCAAGGAAAACAAGCATAGGTGCACTTTACCAAAGCAGAGTCCAGCCCTCACCAAAACAGTCAGCCATAATTTACCTTTATTTTCTTTTTTAATCAGCTGTGGTAAACTATGCCAGTTGTGCCCTAACACCGAGCAGAATTACACCTTCTTCTCGCTTTAATGGTTTCTGCATTATTCGACCGAAAAATTAATTGTATTTCGTGGCTGAATCCCACTTCAGCCGAGAATCAGCTCACTTCACAAGATCGACATCTGTGCTACCAGATTTCTGCAGCAATTATGTACACATGACGTCCATGATTTGGTATTTAAATATAAGAAGGCTTCAGAGTTGACGTTTGAAGACTGATTCCCTGCCGCCAATGGCAACTGTCACACTTTATACTCACAATTTATATAAACCATGCAGCAAATTTTGAAAAATCACTATCCTTTGTTGCTGCTATTAAAGTGCACTGACACATACAAAGGCAGAAGAAAGAATGTAATTAAAATTATATTCAACGGTTTGCTCATAATCTCCTCTGCTCATTTGGCAACATGACCATACAGGTTCAGGTTATGTCCCTAAGAGGCTATTAATTAATTAAATCACCCCAGCTGCATGCAGACGGTCTGCAGACTGATGCATTCTGCTGCCCCAGCTGCATCACACGTCCCCGACACCTCACACGAGATCCACGCACTCTTGTGAAAACTGTGCATTCACATCTGTTGAGTCATTCAACGCAGCTGATCAATGTACACGGCAATTTTCATATTTAAGACAATCTGTAAAAACATAATAGTGACGCTGGCACTTAGCTCTTTGCTCATCAAGCCAAGGCACTCAAAAATGTGTTATTAGCCGTAACTATTTATTAAGAGAAGGTCAAGTGAACTTCCCAGCTACCTAAAAAAAATCAATGGGAGAAATGTGTCTTAAAGTTTCGGAAAACGATTACCCATACTTACCAACTAGACACCACTCACCGGATGCTTGTGTGTGCCAGTCTGCGAGAGAGCAGCTCTCTACACCGATCACCTGTCAAAAACAGAGCTGGATGCCGCCACCCCACCTCCCGGGCTCAAAGATGGAGGGGGCGCCTTATAATAAGGCTTTGTGTCCGTCTTCAGTTCGGAGCGCCCGGCGAAGAAGTGCGACAGCTGGGGCGGTTTGTGACGCGAATGAAAGGAAACTGAGGGAATGCGTTATCGACGTGTTTTCAGTTATTTAGCTTTCGTAATACGCCTATTTAAAAGTTGTTATGATGCATCTTCATATGAGAATATTTACATCTTTTGCACACCGTTCTCCCGAAAATAAATTCTTCACAGGCGGTGTCTTTTTTACTAAGCTTGTTAATTTTTAACCAGTATTACATAAGTTATTAAGTATTATTAGAGACTGGGATGGTGTACTGCCACTATCAGTGCTGCTCCTGGCATTTAACATCTGAACCTGCGGTACAGTACACTTGCTGTGCCTCCTTCCAACACCTCTTCGGTTTAACACCACCTGCCTCAAGTGGCCTCCTTTTAGACTGCCGCATGCTAGGTGCTGCTCCCAAATCTACTTTGGGAAGGTCTAGGCTTTAAAAACATCTCTGTTCTTGTTTCTAAAGGTCAAACTTGTTATTCCTATTAAAGCCAACACTGTCCCCTCGCACTCCAGCTAGCACAGCATAGCTTGTGTTTGGCACAGACACTCCAGTGGTCAGAGATTATAGAAATGTACTGGATTTTAATGCTTAATCGGGCACAACACAGAGATTGCAGCCATCGCATTTTTCATCTTAGCGTGACTCAGGCTAGCTGCTGTGTATGACCGTGTGAGATAAGGATGATTCCTTTGGTGGTACCTGCTTGCCTCATCTGTTCCTCACTTTTCCCGTTGGCTGTGTGTTCACTGAGTAGTCCAGAGGACTACTGAAGGCACCCTGGTTAAGGGCATCAGCTAACAGCAGGAGAGAAAATGTATCCCATCTCCCGCAGGGACTTAGGGCTCTTTTCTGGGGCTGTTAAAAAAGGTTGCAGTGGAAATGTTTCTGTGGTTGGGAATGTGCTCATCTTCTTCATTCCTTTGTCATCTGTTATGATTGATCCATCATTCATCTTTTAATTAGTTTATAAGAACTGCACCATCCTGACCATTACAATGAACTCTTCAACAGCTGCTCCAGTGTGCAGCGGGTCTGGTATACATGAAGGGCGGGTCTACTTGAAGACAGGTGGCATGGATCAGGCATAATCCTTTTTGCTTTCTTCCTGCCTCCACATTCACCCATTTCCTAGAACCATAGTGGTTCTATAACCAGAATTGTGCAGCCTTCATTCTGTTGGGTGTGTACCCCCCAAGTGTACCACATTTCCGGTCGTTAATAGGACAGCTACTGGTTCATTACACTTACACACCAATCTTACAGTTTAAGTGAATGCTTTATCAGAGAGAGGGGAGTTTTCCATTAAGTACAATCTTAAAACACAATCTTTTAGCGATGTTTAGGAAACTGAAGTTTTACTTAAAACACATCAACATCAGTATGAGGAAATACATGAGCGTGGAATAAAGATTGCAGCCTCATTGATACACTGTACTGGATTATGGAAAACAGACAGATGTAGACTCACTGATACACTGTACTGGATTATGGAAAACAGACAGATGTAGACTCACTGATACACTGTACTGGAATATGGAAAATGGATGGATAATTACTAATTGCTCGATATTTTCGTTGCTCGATATATGGGTGACTATGATCAATCAGAATGCAGTCCGCGTCCGCCTGTTACATGCATGTTAATCTGTGGATTACATGCCTTACATGCCTTTAAGAAAAGCTGTGGGAGAAACAGGTCAGACCTTGTGTTCCTGACAGAGAAATCCCTTAAGCATTGGGTTGTATTTGTCACCTCTGCAAATGCTTTAAAACGGCCGGCTCCACGAAGTGTTGCTGAAACTGGATCAGCAGCAGCAGGGGACACTAGGGGGCGCCAATCCACATGGGGGATTATCTGACTTCTACCGGGGCCTCCTGTCTTACTAACAAGCAGTGTGCAACAAACAAGCCTCGATTTTTAAAAGCACATTTTTAATGTGTTGTATTTACTGTTGGGCTTTGTTTCTCCTATGGGGGATTATAAGGCATATTACAATTTCTGCCTTTGTTCTGAATGGTATCTTTCATACCATATTAATGCAGACCAAGGCCTTGTTTTCTACATGTATGGAGAATACTTGTGTGAATGAAACAGGGTAGATCAGTCTCAACAAAAATCTGAGTATGATTTCTGAATACACAGATTGAAGAGGAAATGGGTTTACCATGGCTAAGGAAAGGGGGCAGGCCAGAGAGTGGTTATGTAACACTAGCAGGCTGGCTGAAAGACTGTGGTTTTAGGGTGCTGGTACATGGTTTTAATCAAGGCTACGCTGTCACCGCCAGCCATTGTGCTTCTGGGGCATGTTTTTGTGGAAATGCTGCTCCGCTAATTATTTCCTGCTGTTATTTATTACACTTGATTGCATCCCACCGGATGTACAGCGAAGTTCCAGCATGGAAGAAATCGGCATTCCTGACACATGGATATCTGAGTGACAGACATTCTTTCCACAGCAGAATCATGCCTTATTCCACTAGAGAAGTACATTGCCTTAAGAGCAGTCAGAAGTACGAAAAAGAAAAAAAAATGAACTCAATTCTTTTTTGTGTTAAATACAACTGAAAAAAGGCATAAACGTATCAACATTCAGATTTTGTCACATTTTCCTGTTCAGGAAACAATTCCCATAGTCCATGAACTAGTCTATGAACTTGGGAAATTCAAAGGGAGAAAAACAATTTTACCAGCTGAGGAAAGTACACAGCATTCCCAACTACCCACTGTGCGTAAACACTCATGGTCCAATGCACCATGCCTTCCATTACTCCTAATGGAGCTGCTTACTCCATTTGCTGTTTATAGATCTGGATCTGGCAAACCCATATCTCTGTTTCAAAGCACAACTTGGCAGTGCGCTCAACTATCAAAAAAGAATAACATTTTTTTCTACTGGAAATTTTTCCATCTTAATTTGCAATTTAATTAACTGTTTAAGCCAGGCTTCCAGACAACAACTTAATAGATGAACCAATTCATTATAATGAAATTCAGTACTAATCTGCTCAGCTGAATGCATAAAGGAATATCACCAATAAGAACAATTTTCATAACTTTCTAAGTCCTTGATAAACACAGTTACATATTCAACAAGATACAAGAGTGTTTGGCCCGTGTAGCAGGTCAGTATAAACTATTTAAAAAAGGTGAGAGATAACAAGCTGACCTTCAGTTAACGACTCAATAAAACTTGTTTAGCTTAGCATTGGAATCAAATCCCACGAATATGCCAGGGAAAAGGGCAGTCGCAGCTCACAGTATCCTCCCTGTCATCTGCAGGCATATGCCATCCATGGAGCCTGACATTCCACGTCTTTCTTATCCCACGGCACCAGACAGCCCGGCACACGACGCGATTGCTGCGTCGACAGCAATACAACTTAATCGTCTGCGGGTGCCTGCTCCAACTGGGCGTTGTCAGGTAACGGACTGAGTGGGGAGCTCGGGTGGGAACAGAAGGGGAAAAGAAGCTGTGTATCAAAGTGGGCCAGAAGGTGATGCTTGGCTTTTCCTAAATATGCCACAGAAGAAATCTCTATGGCTCAGAACTGATTATATTCACAGTGTCTGACCGTCGCAATATCCCCAAAGTTATAATGAAAATGAAATTATCATCAAAAAATAACGTGAAAGGTAGTAGATATGGGTCAAAGTTATTTGCAAATGAACACATAAACTGTAATTCCAATGCAGATTTGCAGATTCCTGCACAAATAAGGTGTAGCTGCATATACCACAGGCCCGAGGTCCATAGTCACTGTCACTGAACTGGACTGACAGGTATCATTGAGAAGCTATGAGAAGGAGCTTTTCAATGAGGTGAAGAACCACCAACAGGCAATGAGAGAAAGCTGAAAATATCCCCACTAACTTATAAATGTATAGCCTAATTGAAGCATTAGCTTGCAATTGTTTTGGTTCCCTACCAATTTTCAGTGCAAACCCTCACCCCTGACGAAACATCTGCAACAATTATGTGTCATGGGTTTGACTCCCACCCCTAGCCCACTTTGTGTGGAGGCTGCAGGTTCTCTGTTTTTTCATGGGTTTCCAAATTCTTGTGGTTTGGGGAACTGGAGTCTCTAAATGATAAAGCATATGATTGTGTGATTTTGTGAGTGTCTGCCCAAAGATGGACTAGCATTCCATCCAGGACATGCCTTGCTTCATTCCCTGTATGTTTTCAGGGGCTCCAGTTCACTGTGACCCTGAACTGCATAAGCAATGCTGGATGGATGGATGAATGGATTGATGGATGGATAGATGGATGGATGGATAAGGTCTCATGTAACTGACTGAAACTATGCCTTTAGCAAACAAACCAAGTCACACATCTGCAGCCATCGAACCAGACTCCCTTGTCATGCAGCCCTCAGCACGAACCATAAACTCACTGTCTGTAAATAAAACTCATACCTGTGTTACAGATTTGCTGTTTTTCTCATCATTATATTCCTCTGTGATCTTATCTGAACTTCACTGCATTTTTATCTGTAGTTCTGATTTGTGTATTTCACACCCCCTTTCACATTTCAATGTCAGGCTGCCAATGGGAAAATTCCCTTCTCAGGCAGTGGTCCAATGGGTTTTTCCTCCTTCCTGTATGAGGGCGGGGCCAGCATTCCTGGGTGCGAGGCAGTTTTGCAGGTTTATAAAGGGGCTGTTGCAGAGCCGTCCACCCAGAGCCTCAGGATGGAGGTCACTCTACTGGTTGTCCTGCTCTGCCTACAAGGCTATTGGTTCAAAGTTGCTGCTGCTGAGGAGAATGAACAGGCAGAAGGGGGTGCCATTGCTGTGCTGAACAAGATGGCCACCACTGCAGAGGTAAAACACCACTCGTCACGTCAGGCCATTGGTTTCTCCTAACAGTAGAATGTTATTGGCAAGCTGATGTGTTAGTCGGATGGTGACTGTCCATTTCAGCTGGACAAAGATAAATTATTTACAATGAAAAAAGTCCATGAACAATTTTTATTTTAGGAATTAAGTAAAAGGGACTTTCTCTGTATCACCATTCCTGTTTGCTGTCATGCTCCAAGTGAGGTTCCCTTAACTACTGCCAGTACACTGTAGTCACATGGCTAGCACCTCAGTCATGTGACAGGTGGGACTGAGCCAGGGTGTCATATTCAGGAAACCCTGACAAGGTGTTGATGCCTCCCAGAATACATCAGTCTATGCTCTTTTGTCTCACTAAAGATTCCATGACTCAGTGGGGAAATCTTGGCTTTCTGGGACTGAGCAATCTGTTCCAGAGTCAGGTCCCAGGGTGGGAGGGAACACACATTATTGGTAACAACACAGAAAACACCACAACTTCACATGCTTGTTCTTCCTTTTTGGCTAGCTGGAAGGCGCCAAGACGCATAAACAAACAAATAAATGCAATTTGAAATTTTTCTTCATGCTTTGTCTTAAAAGGCTGTATTAATAAGAGCTGGAAAAGCCAAAGAGCTTGTTAAGTTTAAACGTGATGTGAGACATTTTTATGAACTGAAATTGAGTGTGTCTAATTTTATGATGACTGTATATGTAAGAGCTGGTGCATTGTGGGTGATGAGAGCCTGGCTGTCGGTCATCACCCAGGACACTACGGGGGGTCTAAGTGGGCACGTATGTCGGCCAAAGTCTGCAGGTTAATGTCACAGCAGAGTAACAGGCATATCCTTGATCTTCAACCTGCTCTGGTTCCTGTTGTCTGAACAGGTAGAAACACACAGGTAAGTGAGCTTTGGGAACTATAGAGTCCATTTAAACTAGCATTTAAATGAGTAAACCATAAACAGCTTACCTGGTGGTTAAGTCAAATTAGCAGCTGAGTGAGCAACTGGTCTTCATATGTTCTGCAGGCACCTGAGGGGCCTGTGTTCCTGCTGGAGCCGTCGTCACCCCGCAGACGTCTCCCAGACGACGGCGTCGTGCAGGTGTGCAGACACGGCCCAGCGGGGTGTGGGTGTCGCAGGGCCGAAATGCTGAGACAAAACTGCAGCAGAGTGACACGCGGCCTCTGATCTCACTCACGCACTTTTTGCTTTTCGTTCAGGTCATCAAGACAAAACGACAAACGGAGAAAAAGAAAAAGAAAAGGCCAAACCCAGGGGCACACTCTCCACTAGGGGTGAGGAGGACTTTACAACAAAACAATGACACACTCAAATGGGTGTCTATGTGAGGGAAAAGACTTTTGGGAAACGTTTTTCTTCCAGAGCCCCATGCAGATAAGGCAGCTGACGTCACATCCTGAACAGCCCTCCCTAGTAGGTCCGTTCCACTCCATAAACCTGGCAGACCAGAAAGTCATCGAGCGAGGAGCTGATGCACGGCAGGCCACAGTCACTGAGCTACAGTAATGAGGGCCACTGTCTGTACGTGTCACCGGCCACTGCAGTGTAAAGGAGCGTCCAGCCCTGCATGCGCTGTTAACATGAAATGCCGCAACGCAATGCACAACCGGAGCTCAACGGCCTGTCCCTGGACTCATGGCGGTTTGGATCCCAACGGAAATCCTCAAAGGTAGCCTGGGAAATGACACAAAAATACACCACAAAATAAAGGCCACAAAATTAATTCAGCACATTACTACAATAGAACAATGATTTGCAGAACAAACAAACGTGTCAATATCCAGTTATTCAGATAAAAATATTAGGCCATTTTAAAGTTTTCTGTTACAGGTCATGATTACGATTCATTACCGTTAAATTCATGGTATATCTCTGACAGAAGCACAGTTTCTGGGTGACGCAGTGCTTGGATGCTTAAGGCCTCTATTTCAGCATTAGGTCCGGTTTATGCATTGTGTAATCTATCATTTTGTAATGCTGTTTGTAATTTGCTCATTTGCGGAAACCATATATAGCAAGTGTTACTGCTATCTTGTATCACGTATGTATCTCAGTTGAATAAATTCACTGCATGTGTACACGGCTGTGCTGGGTACGTCACAAGCTTAAACTGATCTGTTCTCCTAATCCACATAAAGCCTATCCCGTGACGTGCTGGACATGATGCCGGTCGACAACCGGACACACACATGCACACACAGAGAGTCACATTCTATGGGCTATTCAGAGACACCAATTTGCTTAACGTCATGTATTTGGAGTGTGGGAGGAAGCCAGAGAACTTGGAGGAAACCTACGTGAGACACGGGGAGAACATCCAGACTCCAAACACACAATAAGCGAGTAGTAGGGAGAATATTTGACTGCCCTCCAAGTTCATGTCAGCAGCTTCACATGTAAGTTAAACCAGGAAGGACACCACCATTAGGAGGTAGCGTGGCATGTTAGCGTGTGGCCTTGATGAGGGACGGTCCTTTATATACACCATAGCAGATGGCATCTGTGTAAGTTCATTTAATACCAAAAAACTCTATGAATCACAAAACCAGGAAACACACACAAACGAAGACATTACTGGATCTTGAAAGCATTAATCTGTGGAACATGTAGGATAATCTATGCGAGCATTCCTGTAGTCTGACCAAACGGCAACACTTGCAGAACCTGGCAACACATGTAGCTCATTTACAACGATGGGGTGAGGCAGTCGTCAGGAGACATGAAACACCGTTTACCTGACACATGCAGGACGCGTTCCTGTCTAACCAATGGAGACATGAAGGTTGGCTCAGTTCTGCCAGTCCTGCTTTATTTCAATGGACAATACTGGAAGAACGTTTTCGTACTGATTACAGTTCAGGGGCCCTTCACACACACACACACACACACACACACACACACACACACAAACATGACTTTCATGTTTTACATTCTAGTGCATATGAGAGAAACTTTTTCCAGCTGGTAACGTTATAAACAAGGACAGAAAAATTAGCTACATCTTCAATACAGGCATATGCTGAATATAAACAGTCACACTCAGTATTCCCTGTTCATTCCAGTTTGTTTACAAAGAAAATAATCAGTATAATTTATGTCATCCGTTCTCACTCTTTGTTTGCACAGTTACTTGTTTTGACCAGGCACTGTCCAACATGTTACCATGTAGTAGATGGTACTACAGAGCCAGTCTGTTCCAATCAGTGCCAAAAAACCTGCATACACTCTTTGAAAAACATTAAGAAAAAAGAGCAGTTGTTAAAATGTTCAGATGAAAGTGAATATAATGTAAACTGGCCTGCCTGATGGGCCATGGACACATTGGGACTTTAATTTAACCAACATAGTCCCATTAAGATTTAACATCTCTTTAACTAGGGAGACCTGAACAGGATGGGCAGCAATA
>JAACJT020000064.1:8976247-8987148 GCA_009936485.2 Gymnarchus niloticus | reverse complement strand
TTAATTTAACCAACATAGTCCCATTAAGATTTAACATCTCTTTAACTAGGGAGACCTGAACAGGATGGGCAGCAATAGGAATATAACAAAAAAGACAAAACACCATAAAGCAATATAAACTCATAAATCACATTAATGCTACCAGTAAATACCATTAACTCAAACTACATAATCAACAATAACAATTACTTTCAAATCCTTGGAGCATACAATAGCTTTAAATTCAATTAAAATGACCAATTTCTTAAGTTTAACTGCATTTGTAGGTCATACCAGTGCAGAAAACATGAATGCTAGCTTGCCCAACTCTGTCCAAACTTTAGGATTAGACATAAGTACAAGTCGTGATATGAAAATGAATTTATAAAAAAAACATATATTAAAACATTCCAATGCTGACATTACATATGCATTAGCTGCAAAATTTGCCACCGTTTAAGATATAAGTTCAACTAAAATTCTGAGTAAAAACTGTTCTGTATTAAAATCCATCATGGTGCTGATCTTATAAATAGCAAATGGCACAAGTCAGGAGACACCTTGGGCAAGATGTCAGAGACATGCCAAAGGGCACAAGGGAGAGGACTCCTTGGACAGGAGGCCAGCCAATCACAGGGCATTCACATGCACACATTGTAGATCATTTTGAGACACCAGGTACTTGTCACTTCTAGCCATGCATTACAGGAAGCACATGCAAAGTCCACATGCAAGCATGGACAGGATTTTAACCCACAAGCCTGGAAGTGTTAGACAGAAGTACTGCCCACTGAGTAACCCTGCTGCCTCAGTATTTCATCTCAAGAAAAGAGCTATGGGTACTTTATAAATGTCAGAACTTCATCTTGTTCTTCCTGTTTGGTGAAGTCCTGGGGTCATGTGATCTAATCCAGCATTTGCATGTATTTGACTGGATGATCAAATATGCAGAGATCTTCCAAGCTTCCCAGCGGCAGAAGACCATGGAGCCAGTCAACAGAACGTGGACGTGACACTAAATATAAGGCCCAAACCCAAATACCCTCTTAGCCTGACCACAGGAGCTTTGTTCACTCTATCATATTGTCAGACATCAAGTTCTGCCAATGCAGGCTTTACTGTATAAGTATTCTGGAGACACTGGCCTGGGTGTATAAAGCTTTTTCCAGTATTCCGATTTGTGTCTGCAGGATGGAAAACAACACGCACATCCATGAATGTGGTGAATGCCAAACAATCACAGAAAAAAGTTGGAGAGGTCTGTTATTCTTATGACTGCTGCTGATTTCCATTGGTGTGTATCACTGAAAGACTGGTGCACGGCTCCACAAAGAGGACATGGGCAGAGATAAGGCAGACTTGGGATCTTCCTCCACATTCATGCTGCCTTGACATGAGCTCAGTGTTAGTCATAAGAACAGACTCCTTAACATTTGGGAAATGTTTTATCGTGGAAGGCTCCAGGACAAGCTTGTGAAAATTAAGCATGGAGTTAGGGTTAGAGTAGGATCGGAAAAGAACCGCAGACAGATTACATTAAACTAACTCTAACCCAGTCTACTTCATATTCATAATCTTGTCCTGGAGCTTCTATGGTCACAATCACATCATGCAGTTAGTGATGGGAAAAATGAGGCTCCAAGGCCACGTTCACCAGGCTGATGTGACTCAAATCCGATTTTTTGCCTTAATGTGACACAGATCTGATTTTTTCAGGGCTGTCTGAACACAGAAATCTGATCTTTTCAAATGAAATCTGAGTCACTTTCATATGTGGTCCTAGATCAGACACGTATCCAATTCGTGGCCATGCAACACGAATGAGAACGGTCAGATCAGAATTCATGTGGCTGTTTGCCTATACACATGTGCCAGCAGCCGACACCGGCAGCATGACAAAACAACAATGCATGACAGCAGTCAGTGGAAGGATGGAGAAGTTGGCATTTTATTGGATATTTGGGGAAATTGATCAGTTTAAGCCAAACTGGAAGGAACCTACCAAAACTGAGTAGTGTTCGAAACAATTACCAAAGAAATGGCAAAACATGCCCACAAAAAAAAGTGGCTGTGATGTTTTTTGTTGGTGGTGACACAAACAACACCTGCAAAAACGTATCAATGTGCCCATGCATGCCGCTTCGGAGGACAGATGCATTCACATTATCGTTAGACGCAGGTCACTTGTAATTATGAACATGAACCATCAAGATAGGCAAATCCAATCTGAGCAAAAAATCAGAATTGTACAATTAGGCTTGGAATGTGAACATAGCCCAAAACTCATGGTGGGTGGGAGTATCCTGAACTAACCAATCAATGCTGGTGCTAAATGAGGCTTCAAAACCCACAGTGGGTGGGAGTATCCTGAACTAACCAATCGATTCTGGTGCTGAATGAGGCTTCAAAACCCATGGTAGGTATATCCCAAACTTACCCATCAGACTGAGAATTTCTGCATCCCCTGCAGTGTGAATTACAGGTCCCAAAATGATTCCATTGCATGGTTGTGAGGAGTAAGAAGGCTGTGAATTCCATCTAAAGCTGGGCCAGTACCAGACCATTCCCTGCATGTTAAGAACCAAGGCGGTCGTCAAAATGGCATGAGAAATAAACGATGATGACTTGCAGGACAGACTGACACATGACTGCCCTCTCAATTTACACCCACCCATGCAGCAATTTTAAAGGATTAACAATTCCATACTGCTCTTCCGTTTTCCATACATTGTCTGACTTTTGTTTAAAATATATTTAGCTTTGAATATCCAGTTTAAGGTGATTATTTAGCAGGCTTGTCAGCTTATTTCTTTTCTTCTGTGTTACATCATGGTCATTCAGTGAGCAGGAGAGTCACTTCACACCTCCAGCATGCAGGTTTACCTCCTGTCCACATTGTCAGTTTCCTACATGCACTGGGGTCTCCAGATTCCCATTAGTATTGTGGGATAGGCTCACTGCAAGGCTGGACTACACTGGTCCAATGGAAGGCTACGTATATTTAACTGTTGTTTATTGCCTCTACACCAGAAATTTTGTGGGAAAAAAATAACCCAGAGACACATGACCACGGTCCTACACTTTTTACGGTGAGGGTGGTGTGTGGTTTATTGTGCCAAAAGTGCTATTAAACTAAAGTATATCCCAGTTTGCAGACTTGAAGATTGGAAACAAGTGGACTGCATCTGAAGAACTAATGGCCAGGTCTATTGTAAACATCTGTAAATGGAATTAGTGGGACTGCTGGAACCAATCAAACAAGCTAAAATGTTGTTTTGGGCTGGTGACAGGTTCCTTTTAGAGGGTGGCTGCCCTCACTGTTATAGTGATGAAATACTGCCATCACCAACATCGGCGCTGTTTTCCTCAGGTCTGTGGAGATGTTACCAGGCTGTACAGAGAAAACAGTGATTCAGCAATCCGGCCATTAATCAGATATCTGAGCCCTTTTCCACATTATTCACAGTGTATCATTTGGCAAAAGAGCTCAGGGCATATGAATTAATGAGCTAGTTAATCCATCCGTAAACAGCGTTTATTCATCCTTTTGTTTTACGCTAATATACGGAAAGAAAGCGGTGCCAAAAATGAGAAAAACAGGTCCGAAAAAACAAGCTGCAGAATCCAAGTCACCACTCCCACGTCAAACTGCAGTCGTTCCAAACTTCTCTTTCCAGCCAAAATGTCTTGGGAAAGCAATCGTCAGCATCACCAAATACAGCTAAATCAAGCATGAAATATGATGACAAGCTGCTTTAGCAGATCATTTTACTGTTCTTCAGCATCTACTGCCACAAAGGTTTGGTACCCTGTAACCCACTGACTGTTTGTACCATTGGTAATTTAATGATGGCCTTAATGAACCTGACGGCAGCTTGGTGGATCTCACTGGGGTCTTGTACCTCTAGGGCTGGTGCTTCCAGTTGGTGGAGTTTACATGTTCTCCCCATGACGCACAGCTTTCCGTCAGCTACTCTACTTTCCTCCTGCAGTATGTCATTTGGAGTCTCTGAATTGCCTTGATTTTGTGTGTGTGTGTGCGTGCTCTCAGAAGGACTGGAATCTCCCACATGGTGTCCCCTCCCTCATACCCTGAGCTTCCTAGCATACAAGCTCACTGCGACCCATCCTGAATGAGCAGGTATGGAATATGGGTGTATGGCTTATTGAATTTGCCTGCAGACATTCACACAAAACCCAGTCTCTTAAGCACAGAAGTTCCCATGTTTGTTGGACTTAATGACAGATGTCAAAGTGGAGCCTCGATGGTCTGTCGGCTACTGGGATCGCCAGCAAACCATATCAGTGGAGACTCGACGTAGTGTTGCGGCTCTTACAAGCTTTTCAGCTCAAAGAGGGAGAGACACTGACGCAGTCTGGGTAACACCCAGTTTAATTTGTTTTTTAGGGACAGCAAATATCATTCTATTTTTGACTTAAGTCCATTTATATACATGGCTGGAAGCTTGTGAACACTCTGAGTTTCTCATGTTTGATTACAGTTTTGGCACTAAAAGAAAAAAGGCATGGAAAAGAGAGCAATTAAGGTAATAATATTCAATAAATGACATCACCCATTTAGTAGAGAAACAAGCCTTAAACTCATCAAAACTTGAGGCATTCATGCCATCACTTTCAATGTTTCTTCATCTCCCTTCTTCTTCAGATTATTCTGTCAGAGTATTTCGATATTGCTTGAAGTTTAAACAAATTCACTCAGTGTAGCTAGCGACTGATGTTTGTCTTGTATCTGATGTGGTCTGTCCTTCTGATGCAGTGTACAATTGATGTTAACATTTCTCTCTAATAAAACAAAGACTCACACACAACAGTACAGGGAATATCGTTTTCAGTGTACATGGTCTAGTTTATGTATGAATTGGTGTGGCTGTAACAGATCATTAACTGCCCCCCCCAGGGTATCTGTATGAGGGCATTTATAACATAGAGGGGCCACCAGCCCTCTGGTGTCCTGGGCTGTCAGCCTTGGTTTCGCTGTGAACTACAGCTGGCCCTGACAGCTGACCTCCCACTGCACACTAGGACATTAATGAAACAAAAATAAGAAATCTAAAAGCATTTAAGATACCAAGGCAGAATAGGACAGAGCATTTTGTGAAGAGAATGCAAAATTTGATTGGCCTTAGATTTCTTTCACACTGTAAAATGACATTTGGACAGTCTTACAGACACATGGGCCAACCCAGTTCTGGATGCAAGTTTAATCCACTCGCAAGTTTAGTGCCAGTGGCTTCTAAATGCAAATGTGTAGGAACGTATAAAACTACAAATGGGCTAAACTTGCATTGAGAACTGGGGTTGGCCCATGTGCCCGTAAAACCATCCATTTCCTGTAAGTTTTTTCTTTACAAACGTCACTTGACCTTGAGACAAGATTTCATTGTGAAATTCAAAGACCCGTATGTTATCTCCCATTTGGTTGTGCTGTGGATAATGAACAAAACGCGTCTGTCTTGCTGCCAAAGCATCTGGCTGGAAGCGACCGCTATTTATTAAACGGTGCATAAAGGGAGGCAGCGGGCTGCGTCCTGCATGGCACGTGCCGAACGTGCTACTTAAGCATAGCGGAAATAAACATGGGTTTATACTGTGTAACTACTGTATATCTGAATTAATACAGAGCAAATAAGGAATCCCTACAATTTATTCAGGAGGTTAATCAAAGCTAGACCCTCTTAACCCTGTGGTTTTACCTGTGCGTGAGTTTCAATATGAACTGTAAATAGCATATGTGCTTTCATTTAAATGCCCTGGAAATAAAGTAAAATAGCAGTTAATTGTTTAAAGAAGCTGGACGCAGACAATTTTAGTATTTTACTGATGGTCACAGTACACGAGCAGTAGAGAAGACACAATGTGGTTCGTTGCAAATTCTTGAAACATCTGATATTGTGCATAGGTGGAGGTAAGGTACAAAAATCAGTTGGCTTACGGCTGAGCTAAAATGGTGGAAAACGCTGTCTAAGGATGTCAAAACATCTCACAGAGCAGGTGTTTGCAAAAGATGGGGCCGGTCGCCTCTACAGGCTTCGTGTTGGATCACGATGAGGTGGAGGGTGAACCGACTATGTCAAAAGTGCCAATCAATAAAATCTTACCACCAAGAGAACCTGCTGCGGTTTAACCATACAGGTTTTTTTAGGTCGATGCCCAAAGAAATTTAAGTTACAGAAAATCCGGAGGTTGTGGCTTACAGAATGAACACAACACAGCACTTCTTCAGGATGGATGGAATCTTTACAGACACCAAGGATCCGTTTGACTGATTGCTATTTGTTTTACAGGGGTCTTTTATGTGTTAAAGAAGAACTGCGTTTGTTTACTCGAGTCTAAGCATGTTTAGCAAACTCGAGGTTTTCTTGACGTTGTATTAATCAAAACCCGCTTTCCAGCAGCCACCGAGGGCTAAGACTCACCTTCATCCTGCCTGTTCACGTCTGCGTACCGGGTAAGACAGTTATTTTAAGAGGATTATGCCATAAATGAACATATGCGTATATGTAAATTATATATATATATATATCTGTAAATTGTGGCGTTGGGGCTAAAATGGAGGAAATCCGCTTGATATAGACAACAATTAAACAAACATGTCTGGGTGTGAGGTCAGATTAACGGGCGGCTGAGATCATGCTTTAATTTACAGAGAATTATAAATGAAACAGATTGATGCCAAACAAACCCCTCCGTCATCACCAACCAAAAAAGTGTGCGTTGAACCTGCTGTCAAGCCTTAGTTCCTTCTCTGAAAGTCTGAATGCAATCTGGGTGTAAGGCGACCCTTCCTAAAATGACCAAACCCCCACCGTCCGACGCGCAGCCCTCCTCTCCACTCGCTCTTCATTGCTGGAGAGGTGCAGGGGGACGAAGGACGCCTTATTCTACGAAGATCTGCAGGTAATGTAAGATTTATTACAGCCATAATCACTGACTCTTCTTTCTCAGTTCGTATGCATTTTAAGATGACTGTACTCATGGATTTCTGTCCATTTTTAATCACTGTGCGAGAGTGCGAGTTTAATAAACGAATTAATTTTATGCTACCAGCCCTGTTTCCGTTTATTTTAAATAACCGTCAATAATGTAGAAACAGGTTTCCTATGCATTTCAAGATTTAAACCTACAGCTACGACGACTTGCAAAACTTAGTTGCATTTTACAGTATTTTCCTGATATGTAAGGACAGTTGTAAAAATGCCTGCATTTTGACTGATAATAATAATCTGAAAAGGGAGGTAGGGGATATTCATACATTTAACCAGGGTGAAAAACGGCTTCAGAATTCTGATTCCAGTTTCGAGATAACTAACTGTCGCTGAAATAAAACTTTGCGAACTGCCGAAAAGTTTGGTTACTTAAAATACCGAATAAAATGTCCCAGTGTTTAAGGACTTTAGAGTTTAATAGATAAATTTGTAATGCCATTTCCACTAATACCAAAATAAGTATTAGTGCGTTTGTTTCTTTCATTTTCGGTTAGCTACTGTATGAATTGACATCAGGTGTTTTTCTTTTTTTTTGTATTATTTTGTAGTCAGTCCATTGTTTCCAAAGGTAACTATATGCAGAATACTGAATGACAGCAAAAGTTAGTCCTCAGGTGACATAACCCCCAAATTCAGAAGTTTCAGCGACATGGGTGACAGGTATAAAGGAGCTATACTTACAATCAATATACTATATATACAGTAACTTTATGTGCTCCTCAAGCAGAACAGGCATGCATCCTTTTATTGCCCATATAGCATCTTGTGAAGATTGTACAGGACACCTGGTGTATCCCATGACAGATAACGCCATGCGGTTAGAGCCCATTTTCTCTGATTGTAGTGGCAAGACACTTCCTCGAAAGTTCATCAGCTTCACTTTCCAAAATAATGTACATTTCGCCTCCGAAATCCTCCCTTAAAAACGACTAAGTGGATGTAGGAAAAATGTTAGACCGAAAGCTTTTAAACATGCTTAAAATGCAGCCCAGTAAATCTACAGCACTGCAGTGTGGGACCCCGGTCCTCGACGTGCATGTACATCTGGTGGCCAGGAATGTCAGCTATGTGGGCACAAGTTATTGGCAACTGGCAAACTCCAGTTCATTTTACCATATGCTTCCGAAATACGGGAAGAAATCGACATAAACAGTTTTTTTGCCGGCCTGCCTGTTATTAATTATGCTGTAATACATAAGCCTATATACCCATCTGAGTTTTTTTCATATCTGTTATCAATATACCTTTCTTCACACAACACAAAACCACAAGTTCTTTTCAGAAAAGAAAAAAAGGAACTACAACATTATTCATTACTAAGATGACTTTGCTGTCATGGATTCCTGGATGTTTTGGATTGCTTACATTACGATTTGAGGTTTCTCAAGATTGCTGTTATGTTAATATGCACATAGTGATTTTTTTCAGGTGAACATTCACAGTCATCCTCCTGGTGTCTCTCTCTGGTGTAGGCTTGGTCACAATGGTGGACTATGACTACATTTACCATGAGAATGACAGCTTCAATTACAGCTACGAGGACTACCACACGGTGTGTGTGAAAGAGGACGTCCGCTCCTTTGCCAGGGTCTTCCTACCAATCATCTACACCCTAGCGCTGGTGGTCGGGCTGGCAGGCAACTCCACAGTGGTGGCGATCTACATGTACTACAAAAAATTAAAGACTATGACTGACGTGTTCATCGTGAACCTGGCAGTGGCTGACCTCCTGCTGCTGCTCACCCTGCCATTCTGGGCAGCCAGTGCTGTGGTTGGCTGGGAGCTGGGCGTGGCCATGTGCAAGATCACCTCCTTGCTCTATGTCACAAACTTCAGCTGCGGCATGCTCTTCCTGGCCTGCATCAGCATTGACCGCTACCTGGCTATCTTCCACGGCCACCTGGGCCGCACCCTTCAGCGGCGCCACTACCTTAGCATCTGCTTAGTGGTGTGGGCAGTGGCGCTCGCCCTGGGTGTGCCGAACATAGCCTTCTCCACAGTCCACCAGACTTCCAGCAGAAAGGCTTGCATGCCTGTCTACCCGGCCAACATGGCCCAGGCCACCAAGGCCTCCCTGGAGATTCTGGAGGTACTGCTCAGCTTTCTCTTGCCTTTCTTGGTCATGCTGTTCTGTTACGCTCGGGTGGGTGGCGCCCTCCTCAGGACCCCAGAAGCACGGCAAGGGAAGAAGTGGAGGGCCTTCAAGGTGCTCCTGGCCGTGGTGGGAGCCTTCATAGTCACCCAGCTGCCGTACAATGTTGTCAAGTTCTGCCGAGCCATGGATGTGATTTACCCGCTAGTGATCCAATGTGAGATGAGCAAGATCCTGGATCGGGCGATGCAGGTGACTGAGAGCCTGGCGCTGACACACAGCTGCCTGAACCCTGTGCTCTACGCCTTCATTGGAGCGTCCTTCAGACAGCATGTCGTGCGGCTCGTCAAAGGCTTCGGTCAGCACAGGCGCCAGTGGCGGTGCGAGCAGGAGCCCGTGCCCGTCGAGATCTCACTCAACTCCCATAGCTCCTCGAGGGACACCAGTAACTTCTCCATCTGAGGCAGAGCAGACGGAGATTGCAGTTGCCAGCCTCACAGAGATAAGGACAGACATGTCCTGACATGTCAACTGATTCTGAAGACCCCACTCTCTTCTGAACCACATGACCAATATTTACCACCATCTATATAGTTCGATATTTGTCTACATTCTTATATTCTTATCTAAATTCCATAATGGCAGTCACTGATATGCATATGTGATTACTGTATGTAAACAGAAATATTTATGACACTAAACCTACAACCCCAAATCAGAAAATACTTCTGTGATGGCAGCATTAATGCACAAAAGTACGTTGAAATTCTAGAGCAACATACGCTGCCTTCAAGATGGCATCTTTTCCAGGGACGTTCATGCATTTTTCAACAACACAATGCAAAACCACATTCTGCATGCATTACAAAGGCATGGCTGTGGAGGAAGAGGGTACAGGTACTGGACTGGCCTGCCTGTTGTCCTGATCTGTCTCCAATAGAGAATGTGTGGAGAATTTTGAAACAAAAAATGTGATAATGACCCTGTACTTTTGCACACCTTAAGACGTATTTGCAGGAAGAATGGGACAAAATAACACCTGACACGCTTTGTCGCTTGGTATCCTCAGTGCCAAGACGTCTTTTAAGTGTTGTGAGAAGGAATGGCAACATTACAAAATGGTAAATGCTTTACCGTCCCAATTTTTTTTGGATTGTGTTGCAGGCCTGAAATGCAGGAATGGATGTATATTAACAAATGAAATGAAGTTGACCAGACAAAACAGGAAATATCTTGGGTTCATACTGTCTGCAATGAAATAAGTCAAAGCAAATTTATGAATCACTGCGTTTTTTTATTTGCATTTTTCATATCATCCCAACTTTTTCTGATTTGGGGTTGTGTTTAATGAACATATATCTGATTAGTTAACATTTATTTTCAAAGCATACAAAAGGAAAATAATCATAACGTGTGCATGCCAGCATCCAGCTTGAGGAGAATGACAGGTAAACTCCTGTAGCACAGCATGAGGGGAATGATGAGCTTGAAATGTGGAAATGGAGCGAGGCAATGACCAGCAACTAGCAGAGACTTATTTCCCTTTCCATGTCACCTAACGCACATAGCATACTAGGCGTTAAACTTAGAAATTTGGCATAAACATTCTTGAGCTGATGTAGGCACAGAGAGCAAAGACAACAGCAGGGTCAGGAACATGAAATGTGGACAGGGAGAGGAGTCAGACATAGGCGAGCATGAACAGTAGAGGGGTTAGGCATGGGGAGTGTGGACAGTAGGGGGGTCAGGCATGGGGAGTGTGGACAGTAGGGGGGTCAGACATAGGCGAGCATGAACAGTAGAGGGGTTAGGCATGGGGAGTG
>JAACJT020000064.1:8939009-8971107 GCA_009936485.2 Gymnarchus niloticus | reverse complement strand
GATGTTAAGATTTGCATTGGGTGTGATGAGGATGGACAGGATTAGGAATGAGTATATTAGAGGGTCAGCTCAGGTTGAACGGTTTGGAGACAAAGTCAGAGAGGCGAGATTGCATTGGTTTGGAAATGTGCAGAGGAGAGATGCTGGGTATATTAGGAGAAGCATGCTGAGGATGGAGCTGCCAGGCAAGAGGAGAAGTGGAAGGCCAAAGAGGAGGCTCATGGATGTAATGGGAGAGGACATGCAGTTGGTGGGTGTGACAGAGCGGAATCCGGAGGACAGGAAGAGATGGCGAAGGTTGATCCACTCTGGCGACCCCTGATGGGAGTAGCCAAAAGGGAATGATGATGATTATCCTCAGCTTGTGACCGTCAGTGAGGATAGGGGTGGTATTGAGTCACGTGAGTGTGTTCTGGAGGTCCTGGTCAGAAGAAGCCAATACATGACATTACCTGCAAATAGCATGGATGTCGGCTCTAGCCCCACATACTGGATGCCCTGCCAGCCATGTCTACACCTGGATATCCCGTCTATGACAATCACAACCTGGAGTGGAGACAAGATAGCCCCTTACCAGAAGGCAACACTCACATTAAATGACTTTGTTTGTTGTACCAAGCCACTGTAGACACTTCACTTACTACATTCATACAAGGATTCAGAAGTGGCCCATGTATCTCATTTTCCTGCAACACTTCCCACAGTATGTGTCAGGGCAAGTGGTTACATGCCAACTGCAATTCCATAAAGCACATGTAGACTGTTACCATATCTTCAGAAAATTTTAAAAAACTGTCTACTGTTCCTCAACATTCCTTCTGAATCCTGGGTTCAACCAACCATTAGGCAGAGTCTCTTCTCCAGTACTCTGGCATCTGCTTTCCCAGGTAGGCTGAGAAGGATGATCCCTTATAATTGGGCCACACCTCTGGTTGCCTTTTGTAAAAATAGGGCCCCCACCCATGTTTGCCATCTTAAAGGTATTTTAGCTGCTTTCTTCAATACGTCAGATATACATCAACCACGACACCATAACAACATCCAGTGTTCTCAGCCTCTTTGAACAGATTTCATTTATCTTTGTAGCACGTCCACTATGAGGGCCCTAAGCAAGTTTCTGAACAGCAGAGGTGCCGCTTGCCAACAGGCAAGGCAGGCAACTGCCTGGGGCCCTATCAGGGCAGCGGGGGCCCCCCGACTCGAGGGCTGACAGTGAAAAAATTTAAACTACAGCAATGGCAATGGGCAAAGTTTGCAATGACAGACCTGACCTCCCTTAAGGGGGCCCCACCTAAACCCACTCATTCCTGTTCGTTCCAGTTGGCGTGCCGCATACATGCATGATTCTATGTAAACAAACCTAATAATTACAACAACAAAAGCCACTCAAGAAAATGAAGAGGAGTTATCCATCTGGGAGAAAAAAGAAAGAAGAAAAAAGAGGAAGAGGAGAAAAAAAGCAAGGGAGTAGTTAGTTGAGCAGATAATAAGGATTAAATATATAATGCTAAATAACTAAATGCTGCTAGTCTAGGCTAGACTTAACTGTGGTGGAGAGACACTTGAGTAATGTAACTTCCACAAACATTACATTATTTCTTTTGTTTACTTTGACGTTTAAGTTTTAACATTAGTTAATTTAGCTAGCAGAGCAGCCTAGTGTGTCCAGCTCTGCTGGCCATGACGTGACTGAGTTGAGTGCGCACCGCCGGGAGTCAGAGTCAGTCAGGACTAGGCAGTTGACTTGTTAACTTAGCTAGCAGGCTGAAAGAACGTAGAAGCTAGTAGTTACAATATTATCACTTCATAACGAGTCAACTTGGTCTTGGACATTGTTACTGACATAAACATGGTCTGTGCCATTTCTAGAGTAACATTTTACCTGTCATTAATGGAGTGATTTGGAGGGGGAAATCAGCTAACTTGGACAATACTTTTCCTGTAGTTAATTGATGAAAGCCATGTCCGACCGATTTTTTTCTTGGTGTCAGAGTATTTATAACATAATGATGATGAACGCTGGTTGAGGGGGCTGTGAATTTTTGCCTAGGACTCCAACAGACTTTAGAATCGCCTCTGCTGAACAGCCACCCACTGCAGAGGTTGGTTTACAAACAACCAGGATACTGGAACCAGAACAAAAATCGAAATCAAGAATCAAGAAATGTTCTCCAAAGCTAAAATGGGAAACAGGAAACAATATCTAGGACTATGTAGAGCAACAAAGAAAAGAAAATAAAGATATTAGGACACTATCAAAAAAGACTTGTGACTTGAGACTAAGAAGTACCAAACCCTACAGCCTGGCTGTTAATAGGCAGCAAAGCGTATTATCCAGCAGAACCTTTATGCCTGGGTGCAGTTCAATGGGGGGGGGGGGGGGGGTTCTGTGAGGGTGGCTATTGCATCCTTCCCCCTTTCAATGGGCATGCAGCAAAATCTGATTAAATTGCCTCAGAGGTAATTAAAGAGCAAACATATTGCAGGTTTAATTACATTTTCAGGAAAGGCTGTTCAAGTTTGCTTGTAATTAAACTTCTTACAAATTAATACATTATCAACTAACTTGTAAAATACCAAAACTGAAAGGGACTTTTGTTCATGTAAGAGGCTCATGCTTTTATGTAAAAAGAAAGGCACGAGAATAAATGGTCATATTTTATTGAAATCAAAGATTTCTCTGTACATCATGATTACACTGAAGCTAATGAGTTATATACAGTATTCCACTAAGTTCCCTGGCTGAATATTGTACTAAATGCATGCACACTGCAAACAGTTTTCTTAATCAGATACTCATCACACCTGCATTTGTGCACTTTGACCACCCATTTCCCAAAGTTACGATGCGTCCACTGTGTTATTAGCCAGGATAATGGACAAGCATGGCTCACATCGGCCATCAGAGGATCTCACACTGTTCACTCTTCTGAGCCCAGATTTTTAAAAGTTGCCACAGGAACTGCAGATGGTCAGAATAGTAAAGAGAATCATGTTATGAGAAGCAGAGAGAAAGAAAGGACGCTTTATTGGAGACAGGTTTTCTCGATTCAGGGGTCACAGGAGCACCAACCTTAGCACAACAAAAAAGCCACTTTAGCCTGAGTAAATAGACAGTTCAGGTTTGCCCCCTACAGAAAAATCACATGTGATTCACATGTGAGAAACATGTGGAGACGTGTCTTTATCATGTGAGAGAAAAAAGTTATATGTTAGCTGTTTTTTCACACGTTAGATTAAACTTTCCTTTGTAAATATAAGTGTGAAAACATGAAGAAGGCACAGATTTGCACGTGTGAAAAAATCACACCAAATTTCACGTGTGGCATCCTGAAATGCACACGTGCTTTTTCAATACGGGCATCGGAGTGAGTGTGGCATCCTGAAATGCACACGTGCTTTTTCAATACGGGCATCGGAGTGAGTGTGGCATCCTGAAATCCACGTGTTTCTTCAATACGGGCATCGGAGTGATTAGGGCATCCTGGGCACGGGGCATCGTACAGATACTGGAACTTCAGAAAGTTTACAAACAACCATTCATGATATAAATACAAGCAGATGCACTAATTACGCACAATGGCTCTGGTCACATGACACCAAGCCCATCTCAAAGTTACATATTTTAATAGCACATCATTTGCAAATATTTCATATCCTGTTTGTCCATGGATAGCGTGGGATTTACATATTTGTGGGTAGAATTTGCATAAATGAGATTTAAACCCCAGTCAGCCACCAGGTGTCACTGTGATACATCTTTTATATTGACGAACTGATCCTGTGAGTGCCTGGCTGATTTACTGTACAATCCTCGGATTGTTCCAAATCATGACGAGATTAACAAAAGGTCTTGATTTTCTTTTACTGTCGTTTATATCATTAACATTCCCTATGAAATTGTAAGGAGTCTGGAAGACATTAAATGTGCATGTATGGGTTTCTCCAGCAAAGACTAGTCATTTTAGTAGGATCTGGTACATAATGCAAACTAATTGCTTCTAATTTGCCTGCAGTGTGTGTGTGTGTGTGTGTGTGTGTGTGTGTGTGTGTGTGTGTGTGTGTGTGTGTGCATTTACCCTGCAAGTGATTGGCATCCCATTCAGTGTGTTTTCCTGCTTTATGTCTACTGTTACCATACAGAAATAAGCTCCACACCCCCCTGAATCCTTGTACTGGATACATGGTTGGAAGATAGATGGATGCATGAAGGGAGGGTTAATTTAATCCTTGTGAATAATTTTGCTTTCAGAATACATTAAAAACGAGAAAAGTTATGAACTGAAAATTTAACCCTGCAAAGTCCGCAAACAATGCCTTCAATCAGATAATCCCCGGCAACCATTTTCACCCAATTTCTGGTATCACTAGGAAAAAATATAAGAATGTGGTTGGAGTAATGCCTACAGTTAATCGAAAGAATTAACGGCCAGCCTCGCGTACTGACCTCGACCTCAACAATATTGTAGGGCACATGGCTGCTCACAAAGGCCACGGCTAACTATCGAGGACTGCAAAAAACATAAACATGACACCTGTTTGCTATTAGCTGGAAAGTGAAAACCGTAGAAAATGGAGCAGGTGAGGCTTTCAGTAAGTCCCTTAAATCAGGCTTGGAGAAGTAGAGTTATTTCTTGCCAAGTATTCTGTGATTTATTTATTTTTGTATTTTTTCAGGTGGGGACTAGCTATCTGTTCAGTGTTAAACAATCTGCTTTTCATCTTTACATCTACTAGCTATCTGTTCAGGAGTAACAGGCAATATACTTTTCATTAACAATGTTGCAAATGCTTACATGACATTGACCTTCATGCTAAATCCAGAGCTAGAGAAAGTTAACTGATGAAACAAATAGTTAAGACTTAATTAAAGGGCACAGTCAGCCTGTAAGCATTACTGAGAGTTTAAGGGAAACATTTATACAAATAAGTTGGAAGGCCAGGTGAAACAATTAAGTATATAAATGTTACAGGGGAAGTTCAGATCTACAGTCATCTTCCATTAACATAGCTACACCTGTCAACCGCATTGAGACATCTCAGAGACACTAAATGTAATGTCCCTGCCTGCTGCTGAAAATAAACAAATATTGCACTTCAATAGCAATAACCGATACAGACATTTAAGACATTCAGTGGCAAGTTTCTTCATTTTTTTCGCCCACTGATTCACCTTCACCAAGCAGAGCTGTCTTAGGTAAAACATGCACCACATTTCATTCTATTTTATTGTAAAGTGGTATTTACAGTGCTGACGAATGTATTGATGATGGCAGCATAAATTATACAAATACCTCACATGCAAATTCAGTAAGCAATCAGTTTAATTTATTTTGTATCTGTGTTTTTTTAATATTGAGTTATAAAATGACATGTTGTCTCAGTTCAGGTGGTAGAACAGTTTTTAGAACTATGGAATTACTCCTCCAAGGTCATGGGTTCAACTCCCACCATTGGCTCTGCTTATGTGGATTTTACATGTTCTCCCTGTGTTTGTATAGCGGATACACCTATAATACAAGGCCAGGCTGCTGCCATACATGTATGTCTCTTATCTATGGAACCACCTTCCATGGTCCTCCTAGTTACTTGACACCAACGCATGAAACATGTGTGAGACTCCCCCAGTCTACTAGACTAAAAAAAAAAATGCTGAGTGTTGGATTAGCACTGCCGGCTTTGCTGTGTGTCAGGAAAGTGCTTTAAAAAAAGTAGCCAGTGGCAGATTCCATCAAATCAGCATGAACCAGGGGCAGAGTCATCAAATTTCTGCAGAAGCCCAGATCCACACAGAACTATGCAGTCCTGGACACGTCTGAAAGATTTGGGTAAAATACTGCTATAGCTGTATATAACAGTAAGAAACACATGTATGCTAACCACTGATTTGTTTCCACAATAATAGCCTTGACCACACCTTGAACAATGTCACTCGAAAGAACACTCTGTTGGCATTTTCTGTTCATAAAAACCATTAAATGTTTTGATGGAGGAACTAGTCCTTGTTCGAATGAAGCCAATTTAAGTACGTATCAACAATGCAGAGCAATTTCTAGGGGGAGTTGAAACGTCATGACATCGTTTCGCTCTAACTTAATCAAATAAGGCAGCGCACCACCCCCTCCCAGAATTTATTTGATCAAATAATCGTGGTTGCTCGGCAAAACTGCTGCCCAAATAACCGCTGAAATGAAAGAAACAGGAAACTTAAAGGAAGAGGCCGAGTACGGGTTTCCATGGCGACGGCGACAGTGCCCCCGCAGCGCCCATACTTAGATACGGCAGACCCACAGAACCGAGTTCATTAAGCGCTGTGCATTTCCATGCAGCTTCTCTGGCAGAGGAACGCGTTTTGTTCCGTTTTTTTTTTTTAAAAAAAAATCTAATCATAAGCCACTTCATTAAAGAGCTCACTCACCCAATTAGACATAACTAATTAAAGAAAGGTCGCGACATTCACGGCACGTAATCTTATCCGATTTGAAGAAATTGCCTAAATTAATTAGTAGTAATCGATAACCGAGGCACGGTTATGATCCCGAGGTGAGTACGATGCAGATCATTCATGTAAAAATATTCATTTTTGAATCTCTGCACATTTCCAAATGAGTGAATAGGCATCTCGCCGGTCTTGAAAGGCAGGTAAAGACGAGGAGATTTCCAGTGAGCACATCCGAGACCAGTTCGGTCTCACTAACCGTGCGCCCATGTGTCCGTGTCAAAGCAACCTGCCATTACACATGGCGTCTCCCCATATGTGACCTTAAAAAGCAGGCTACACGTCATTAATAGGGCGTGCGGGAGGGAATGCCTCCAGCCTGTGCCAGCTCAGGGTCCCTGCTGATTCACAAGCTCTCATAACTCGTCTTATAAAGCTGTCGCCGAGCATCCACTTTCGCACTGCTCGTTATGCGTACAGCTCCTAATCCGGAACGGAAAAAAAAAAAAAGACAAATCCGTTATATTCTTCATTTTAAATACACCTCACAGGAATGCGAAACAGAATTTTCCTTTGTATATTTATTCAGCCAACGCAAATACGCGAGAAATACGTACATGAAGCTACTATAGAAGGTGAGAAGTATTAAAAAGCCTTAAATATATGTGCAATTAATGTGTCGCTTTTACGTTTCTATAGTGTGTTGGAATGTCAGGCTTTGTCCTGGGGGTTGTCTTGTAAAAGGCCACACTGAGAGTGAGCTAGGCTCCCTAGGTGCGCTGCCCGAGGGCACGGAGCATGAAATCCAGTGTGTCGTCAGACACTCAGGCAGCTCGACTGTCAAAACATTTCCTCTCCTAAACCGCCTGCTAACGTAGAATGTTGCATCAGAACAAAATGGAGAAACTCGCCAGTTTCTCCGGGGGCTGAAGTGAAATACCAATACCGCGCTGTGTACCTCACAAGTAATAGCCATATGTAATAAGATTATAGTAAGTTACTTGGTGTTAACGCGATAACTTGTCATTTGAAGGATTCGAAATGCTACAAAGGATTGACTAGATCATTTCACGTAAATGCCGATATTTTTAATGACACACTAAACGAAACCGTCACTCGAAACTTCCGACAAGAAATGAGTTGACGCGTTTTGTCCAACTTCCTTCCTGACCTAAGTGAACTGATAGGTGCAAAATTATTCCAACAGCGAACGCTGTCTGTGTCACTTTTTACAAGTTGGGCAGAAAACTAATATCCGAGAAAATAACACCTCAAAGTCACACGTCTCTTCGGCAACGTTTCTGTTAAAATGCTATGGGAGTTTGAAAGGTGCAGCAGTACAGTTAATTCCTTTAATTACAGCACAGCAGTCAGCGGCAGAGCGGAGAGGAAGGATGAGAGAATATTTAGTTCGTCCTGCACATTCTGTCACCACTGAACAGCTTTCGCTGTGGGTTGTCTGCGTAGGGAACCAAGCAACGAATCCCATCTCAGACAACAACAACTTCTTGCCTGGGTCAGAACAAGAAGCTATAAATAGACTGATCCACTGGAAGATTACGTCTTAGTATCACATGCCTTCCTTTGTACCCCCATTTAAAATAAATAAAACGTGTCTCTCATGCATGGAGAGCAAGATGGGGTATTTGAAAAACAAGGAATTCCTAAACGCCTTGTACACATGACAAAAATAATTATAATCTTACAATATACAAACTGCGAAAAAAATCACGCGCGTGTAAGCATGCGACGTACGCATGACGGTATATTGCAGACTTTTCAGCACCATGGCCAGCGGCCGTTACGATCGTCGGTCTCATTCTACACGGCTACGTGAGCTTTGGTAATTACCATGCAGAGTTGGCGATCACACACGACTAAAGGTCACATGATACACGTCTCTAGCAGATTTGCTCCCGACTTTAGTCGTGAAACTGAAATATGTTCGAAGCACTACAAACCACCAGACTAGAGGCTGTGCCTATCATACAGTACGTGATTGTCTGCGCCATCTAACAACTCTGACTTTCCCAAAATTGGCAGACTAGGACCGACTGATGGAGACTCACTAAAATTGTGAATCAGAGCTGAAATCAGGGTAAAATTCGTGTAATGTAATTTCAGCTTTAAAATGGAATCAACTCACTCAGACTGCGGAGAGGTGAGATGGCCAAACAAAATTTGGCTCTCCCTAACAGAGGTTACAGAAGCTGAAAGTGAGTTCCCAAGCCTTTAATGGTACATCTGCCTGACCCGAAATGGAACCCCAGCCTGCACGACCATCATCCCAGACGCTGGAGCCAAACCGCTACTTCTGTTAACCATTACCTCCCCTCCCCTGATCAACAGCATTACTCTATCTTTTCCCTCCCCATGCACGACATCACCTTCCTGCATTCTTGCCATTGTAAATGGCCGACAAACACAGTAAAGCATGCCTCTGGGGGGGGCTCTACACCAATGCAGCCTGGGATCTGAGTCCTGTCCTGGCACAAAACCTCTAATTGGACTCTTAGTCACTTCGCTTGGTGTTTTAGCTGCCAAGTTGGCAATTAAACTGTATACTGTAAAACTCATGGGACTCTCAATGCCTAGCTGTTATATCTGCTGTATTTTAATAACAGAACTAATGCCTTAAAGATGTGGAAATGGTCTGATCGATATACCTGCGGTGGATTCGCTTAGTTGTGTGACCTTCTTCATTGGGAATTAAGCCCCCCAGCCTTCCCCCCTTTAACGCCATCACCTGTGAAATCAGATGAGATGAGAAGACGTCAAGAAGTGAGGCAATGCAGAAGATAGAGTGTGGGAAGCTTTTGTTCCTACAGCTGTCCTCTCCACAGCCTGCTCCTACGTCAATGCTAAGTCATGCCTTTTCCTCAAAAATTTTCTCTTAATGCATCTGGAGGATGATGAGACATGCTTTGTTTAAGCTTCCCAGTCAGTGAGCAGCCCTCGTGCTCTCAGTATAAAAAGCAGTTGGCGTGTTACGTTAAGAAGTTCCTCTGGTAAACAGTAGCTTAATATTAAGTTCCTTATTCCTTCACCTTGCTCATAGTCTCGAAATATCAAAAAATTGTTCGGCCAGAACTGTGGTGTCAAAGTGATGTCTGTGATGATCTCACTGTCAGTTTGGTCTGTCCTCATGAAGCATCTTTCTATGCATTTTGACCCCCTGCCTCCTTATACATTTATTCAGGCCCACTGCCAGCCCTATCTTTAGAAGGAGCTGATGTCATTTGTGCAAGTGCAGCTTGTATGCCATACATTTGTTTGTTTCCTGTTCTGACTTTTTTCCTTTCTCCCTCCTTTCTGACACACTCCCTCTGTCGACCCACACATTACTATATTTGTAAAATTAGTTTGGAGAAACTTAATTTGTGGTTTGCCATTGGCCGCTCTAACATGGCATGAAGAGTGAAGGCTGCTTGTAAGTCATTCCGTCAGCTCAGACTCCTCTTCCTGTTTACTTTCCGCAGGCTTCCTTCATGGCTTTGAGCAGAGCAGTGGCCTTTCCCATCGGTATGAACTGAACACCCCCAACGCCCAGTGAAGTCAGACACTGAAGTCTGTATAAATAATAATGCCAGGGTCTTAGATGCTGGTCGTGCCTCTGAGGAGTCATCCGAGAATCGAACCCTGGGCCAGGAATAGTGTTTATAAAGAACAGATTTGATAAAGGCATCATTTAAGGACAGAATGCACGTTGAACAGAACAGAATAATCAGCCCATGGATGGTCTTTCAGTCACTCTGAGCCTCCAGGGTTGGGGTTTGGAATCCAGCTCCTGCTCTGTGTCTGCAGTTTATGTGTTCAACCCGTGTTGACATGTTTTCTCCATGTGTTCTGGCTTCCAGTTGCTGTCCGAAGAGTTAGGTGAAGTAGCGTCTCTAAAAACTGTCTCTAACAACCTGGAAACAGTTTTGTGTCTCCTGCCTGTCACAGAATACTGCCTGGGACAGGCTGCAAACCCCAGAGCCCTGGCTCCAGACCACAGATCCCAGGCTCTGGACTCTAGGCTTCTGGCTCAAGGCTCCCAGCCCCATGCTCCAGGCTCCAGGATCCATGTTCCCCATGTCTCTGTAGCCGATATGCAAGGGCCAGATAAATGAAAATGAGCCCTCATAAGTTGTGAGAATTTTGGCATTAAGAGGAACACTTCAAAAACTTTGTACTGTTTCTCTCTAGAGAAGCATTTCACCACACACCCCTCGCCACAGGTGGCAGCATCAACAGCCAATGGATCCGACATCAACAGGCACTCCATCCCAAGGCTGAAACACGAGGCTACAAATTGAACCCAGATAGAGACTACCTGAATGCTCCTATCATCCAGTCTGAGGTGCACCCCAACTGTGCGCCCTCTGCTGGATGGGATGGGCTCCAGACCCCTGTGACCCTCAGTATGGGATAAACCCCAATAATATGAATGGATGGATGAATCCTTTATGGCACAATTAGAAGGAGCAGGTCTGTTTCTCCACCTTTCAGGGGTATGATCCCTGTTTCTGGAGTAAATGGAATGACAGCAGAGTAAATGAGCTAAAGGTGGTGACCTCTAATCGACTGAGGTTTTTGTTAAGTCACTACTGGTAGACTCTCCCAGTAAAATGCCAGAGTCATAAAAGGGGGAAAGCGCATTGAATAAGATACATGATTAAATTCAAATAAAAATCATTAAGACAGCTCAAAGATGAATTGATATATCTTTAATATATTTTAAGCACCAAATTCTGAGAATGCAAACATTGCAAAATGGCTGGATAAATGAAAGATACTTTAATAGCTGCATCAATCAAATTCACGTCCTAGTGGGTGAGACACTAACACAGACAATAATAAAATACTGAAACATGTGAGGCATCAGTAATAAGGTTTTACTCATTGTGACATTGTGGCTTGGAGCCTATCTGAGGCAGCCTAAGGGCACAAACCAGGGGATGCCCTAGGTGGGGTGCCAACCCATTGCAGGGCTCAATCACGCGCACACTCAATTTCACACCTTAGACAATTTAACCACACCAGTTATGTTACAATGCATGTTTTTGAACTGTGGAAGGAAACCCATGAAGCACTGGGAGAACATGCACACGCCACACACCACACACACGCACACCAAATGTGGGAGGTGAGAGGTGAGAGGTGAGAGCTAAGCACTGAGCTATTGTGTCCCCTCTTATAGTTGAATCCATTTTACAATTTAGGATTAATTGTGAATCATTATATAAATGTATATTTAATATTTGTATAATTTCAATACTTAATCTTCATCACTCATTTAAGTCACAGCTATGGGTTTTTTTGGTTTTTTTTAGTATTCTGTATATAAGTCCTGTGTTATCAGTACCGCTAATTGTACACATTTATCCTGGGGCTATTTCTACCCATAAAAATGATTATCAGTATGGATCGCGACTTATGCTTTGCTAAATCCAGATCATAAAACAGTGACAGCTTAATAAGTTGAGCATGGCGCGTACGCCTCTCCCAGTCATCGTATTAGAAAGTCGCCGATGTGGACACTTTGACATCAGGCTGTTTTCAGTTCGTTTACAGAGATCTACGAGCTGCTCTATGACGGGCGGAAAGACAGAGAAATTCCGCGTGTAATTTGCTTTTGGCTCGTAAGGGAAACTAGAGCTGATTGCGATTCAAGCGCATTTGAGTCAGCCCGTTTCTCGCGATTCTCCCGGAATGAAAAGAAAGCCGATTTGGAAGCAATTTTAATCAGGAAGACATCTCACACTGAAAGGGGAAAACTAGCATCTTTAAGCCACAGATGTGTCATTGGCTGGGGGGCGGGTGGCGAGCATTTTAATACATCAGTGGTGATTCATGACTAAAACGTAAACTACTTTATTTTATCATTTGTCCCTCCATTACGATGCAAAAGACATCAAGATGTTTCTTAGAAAGAAATTGCCATGTTGCACGTGTGACCAGTACGATTGTAACCTTGTTTATGTTTAACTTTGTTTTAACTACTCAGTTTGTCTGAGATGAAAAACTGCAACCAAATACACTGATGGGTGAAGTCTGAACCTGTCCAGATTCAGGTTTCCATGTCAATGGAAAGGTTGTGAAAGGAAAGAGTTCCGTGTATGCATTCATGCAAACATACATGTCAGTGATGAACCAGGAGCCCGTGAAGGGTGTCTCTTACCTTACATTTACATTTATGTAGCAGACTCTTTTGTCCAAAGAAACATTCATGTGAGGAAAGCTTGGGGTTGGAGAGCATCTAGCACTCCTGGATCGGTTGGGTTTAACGGTCTTGCTTAAGGGTCTAACAGTACTAAGATTACTGGGCCCCTGTGCATGCTGGGATAGGCTCCAGGCCAAACCTTCCACCCAGTATCTAGAAAGTAGTAGGAGAATCAATGGATGGACAGGTAGGTACCTCTAAAGTAATGAGGAAAGAAGTGCGGCAGTACAAGTAAAATGGCATATACTAACATATTGCCACACTTTTTTAAGTACCATGGACCGACGCTGTTGTAAAAGGCGCTATAAAAAATAAATCAAATTGAGCCCTAATTGCTCGATGGTGTGTGCAGTATGGCTGGACTGACAGGACAGAGCGTCGTTTCAAGCTTGCAGACTGACATGTTCAGAAAGAGGTCTGAAAAAACAGCCATGTAGCACAGAGGAACTGAGTCAGCCACACAGCCCCCACCCACGTCAGAATTCGCCATCTGGGAAAAACCAACAGGGTTCTGTGTAACCCCCCCCCCAGGAAGTTCTTCAATTCAGAATTTCATTCTTATTTTCCTTTCCGATGCCATAGTTCAAAACTGCCCTCATCAGCAACATGCATCCACAAGCCTCTCAAACCCCTTACTGGAATGTGAGAGCTTGTTTCCACTTCCTTTGACCTGAGCCCACTTCCTCTCGCTCACCTGCTTGTGATGGCCGTTCGACCCTAACCCACCCGCCGCAATTAGTCACCGCCTGGGAAGCCAGCTGCGTGGGGAGTTCTTCCTCCTTACCCACAATGCACTGTAGCTGCCTGAGGCTAAGCCCCTCACTCGAATGCCTTATCAGCTGTCCTCACAAACACCACCAGTCAAATGTCATATTCATCAGCTAGCTGGCTCTATTAGGTCAATCCACTCACACTGTGAATTTGAATAACCCCTAGCATATATAGAATTATTATATATTGAAGTAGACTAATGTAAACATCTTACTCCTGCATGAGACATTTACTACAGTACAGCACTGACAGTTTTAAACAGATTGTCTTAAATAGTCACAATGTATGTTTTCCATCAGTTCTGGTCTTTGCAAGTGTGGCTCCTCTGAACTGTAATTGCTGCAGGGTTCCCCAGCAGGTCACCCCCCACCTCCAGGGTGGTCCGTTTTGATTCCTGACCTCGGGTTCGAGTGTGGGGAATTACCACATTCACTTCATGACTGCATGAGGTTCCTCCAGGTTTCCTTGAACACTTCAAAGACATGTAGCTATGAGAGTGCCTGTGTCTGTAAACTGCCCATAGTGTGTGTGTGTGTGTGTGTGTGTGTGTGTGTGTGTGTGTGTGTGTGTGTGTGTGTGTGTGTGTGTACAATGTCTATATTACATGGTGGGGACAAAATGTTCCCAGGTGGTAATGAAAACCTTGTGGATCCAGGGTCTTCTTTGCCTCCTGCTCGCTGTGTCCTGTGACAGCATACCGAACATAAAAAATGGATGGAAATATTAATAGCAATTTTAAAAATAGCAGCAAGGAGTAACCATAAATAGCATATACTGTATGTACTGTACAAACAAACACAAACAGCAGCTACAAGTATTTATATAATTCCATGTTGGTTCTGTTGGACTCAGCCAGGAAGCCTGACCTCATTGTCAGCCAGCATGAGGACCCAGAGATGAAACGGAGCCTCGTTCCTTATGGCCACAAGGGTATTTTACATGAGAAATCAGAGGGAGCTTCTGTCGCAAACGTGCAACACAGATTCGTCAGCTGAGGTAGAGAACTATGCTGCTCTGCTTGCTCTTGATGACGGGGCAAGAGCTCAAATACACAAGAAGAATCGACAGATAAAACAGCCCAATTTCAGCAGGGGATGGGGTGCAGGATGGGAAACTCAAAATCATCTTAAATCATATTTTTATGTTTTTTCTCTTCGGCTTCTGCACAAAACCACCCTGACACAGCTGTTTGTAAACTGTTATGTAGATTTTTCTCCTGCTCATAGAAGATGGAGGGGTGTAGGTGCAGGCAGGATCTTACAGTGTTGACACAGTAACAATGACATATTGGGGGGTGAGGGGGCTTCCCAAGTAGCTGGTAGGAGAGAAAAAGTCAGCAGGAAATTCAAATGTATGCCTAGTTAATTAAAACAGACAGACAGACAGACAGACAAACAAACTCATCTTGATGGACTGTGGTGTTTCAATGCAAGCTTTAAAGGCAGAGTTAATAAAAGCTTAGTAAAGACATCAAGGCAAACACCATTACATGCCTGATGCTTGGTGTCTTTATAGGGAGATGTGCTGTCTATTTTTTGCTTACTTAAAAAAGAAAATTAAAGGTAATGCAGAAAAGTTTTCTTTCCTTTTTGTTTCATTTTCATGGTGAGTCAAAGACCAGAAAAAAATAGACAATTCCACATCTCGTGTGTATTTGACAGCATTACTGTGTAAAACTGGAACAGACTAAGAAAAAAGCCCATTTACATTATTGAGATATGCTATTAAAAAATCCAGAGGTGTTTTTTTTCCTTAACATGGTTGGCACTTATGGATTAGTCATATTTTACAATGAATCTATGTTCTATTTTGGTGTGATGAGATGTCTCTCAGCCTTACGGAACAGCAATGGGGAACCTTACAGGGGAACCGGGACACCCAGCTGAATTCTCTTCATTCTTTTATGTTCCAGTGTTATTGTGGGCGATTTTGATTTATGTTTTGTTTTTGTTTTTTTTTGTTTTTTTATCCAGCTGCCAGGTAAAGGAAAACTTTAGTGAACAGTGGGAGAGAGCACGGAGGATCCCGGGGCAAGTCAAGGTCAGCTGGTGGAGGTATCAAACACCTGTGGGCTGTTCGATATAACATGAAAGATTTGGGGCGAAGGTCCAGACTGGTACCCCAATATGTCAGCCCTGACCCCTGTATTGTTTACTCTGCCTGTTGTTCCTGAGCCAAACTGCCATCCTTAGCTCCCCCAGTTCATTTACACCAAAAGCCCATTCAACCCCCTCACCCCTGTAGCACATAGGTTTGTTTGGCAAAGCAAGCTTGCACTCGGGTGTCTGCACACCACCCAGACACCTGTGCACTGGCCTCTTAAACGAGACACATACAGGTACATCGTCTAATTTTGGTTTGTCACGTTAACTCCATATGGCTTTCCTTGAATGTGAAGGCAAATTGAAGCTGTCAGGATGCATTTGTCAGCACACTGGCGATGCTGGGAAATTAGAGCAAAAATGATTCTGCAGCAAAAAAAATAGTCAGTAGATGTGCAAAACCATGCTCCAAAATATCAGAAAGAAAGAGATTTCCTTTCAGTGGAACATCTTTAAGGCAGGAAGAACTCAGGACATTTTCAGTTTCAGTAAGAGGAGGATCTACTGGGTCAAGACTGAGGGGAAGGTAGTTTCCGCAGATTCTGCAACCTGCTGTCAGTCCATCTGTAGTGTGGCAGGTACTCTTTGAAATGTCTGAAGAAAGTGAGACGTTTCTGGCAGGAGAAAACACATCATTCTGTAAATAAGTCAGCCCTACAACATCATTCCAATCAAGTGTACATTAGCCTGCAGGTTACTGTGGTGGTTTTGGAAAGTGCAGTCTGTAGATAAGAATTGAACAGTTTATTGCAAACATCATACAGCAAACAAAAAAGGTACTTAATTCACTATGGTGAGCCTATGGAAAAGTTAATGTAGTAAATGAATGAAGCATAAATATACTGCTTAAGTAATCTATGCCATCTGTTCTCTAGTTTATGTCTGATGCCCTCTTTGCGTCCTTCCCTGCTCACCCGGCGATGCCCCTTCTTGGCAAACATGTGGCTGAAGCCACAAGCTCCTGAGAAGGTGGAATCCTCACGCATAATGCATGCTGATAGCCCCTTTAGCATGGTCGTCAAAGGCAGTTAGCGTGACGCAAATTAAGTCATGGCGTTGCCCGGGCAACGCTGAGACAAATCTTCTCTGACAAGACTGTGGCATGCCGTGCCAGCTACTGAACAAAATTATATGAAAACAAAAACAAAAATGAATGGTCCTGAGCTGTCATTAAGAAAGAAGCGATGCGAAGGACAAAAACGAGGAGGTCTAAGAATAAAAAAATACACTCCTGTCCTTCTGGTCCTCAGATGAGCCACTTGAAGATGGGCAGGTTAATGCTGTGAGCAGATCGAGGAAGTCACACAGAGGTCTGCAATTAGTAAATAAATCAGCATGAGGCACTCTCATTTGCTTTCCATATGACAGATATTACTATAGTTCTGGACAGTACTGTTTTTAATATTAACAGCTCCCCAGTTGGGCTATACCTAGAGTGCAGCATAATATTGCTTTGTCAAAAGGATGACATTTTCTGTAGCATCAAATGATCTTTAAGTCAATAAAATATCACATGCAAGATAGTCTTCCCTTTGTCATTCTGCCTCTACTCCAGAAACAAACATTAAACAAACATTAAAATTATTGTTAATGGAGATGTCCCTCAAAATCCTTGCTGAATTCATTAAAATACTACAATTCCTCTCAAGCTCATTACGGCATTGTCAGGCTGTGCTTTTTAAAAGGGCTGGTAGGTGAAACTGAACAGAATACAATGTAAAAATTATCTGTGGGTATTCAATTTGGCGGTGTGGCTGAATGCAAAAGGGGTGAGGCCACATCTAAGGGTTTTGAGCACGTCGATGAATGCATTCCATGTAGCCCTTGAATTTGCATGGTGATTCGCACCAAAGATTATAAAAGCGGCTGCATAAAAAAAAAATCACGTGACAGAAAACTGGTCATTTCAGTAGGACCAGTTTGGAGCTGAGAGGCACTGGAGAACACGACCTTGATATTCTGAGGCTCCGAGCAGTTAAGCAGTTTGACATCATTTTGTATTTCACACTGATAACACCCTATAGCTCTTGAGGTAAAAATGTTTTGTTGGAGTAGAGCTTAGCAAAGTGTGGAGTGCTGAAAGTTACATGTATCTGTATGCACCAGGGTGTTGCAATTTCTCATATTGCCCGATTAAATTATGCTAATAAATGCCACAAATCAGCAGCGAGACGGTAAAGCATTTAAGCAGCCACCCAGGCCCTGCAGACGAAGTCCACCATGGCCACTCGCTGACTACGCATAGTCAAGACCAAAGGGTCCTTCTGGGTCCTATCCTGTCTCTCCTCAGGGAGTTTCCAGGCCTGTTAGCTGGAGCCATATGGGTTTGAATCTGGTGGCATTTGAGTATCTATCCATAGGGCCAACTACTCTCTCATGGACAATTCAACTGCAGGCGATGTGTTTTTGTGAGCACGGCGACTGCTGCTCTGACACGCAGCCAATGGAGGTGGTGCGAGACCTTTTGTTACTTAATGCAGGGTGTAGGGTTCGGCGCGCAATCGCAGCCGCCAGAGACTGCGTCACCGTCGCGGTTGAGTCATGACTGAAAGATCCGTTTTGTTGATCTGTTTTGTCAAGTACACTGCCAGCAACTGCCAAAGGAAAAAAAAAAATCTCTCTTTAATAAACTAACAGAAGTGATACACGGGTCTTTAAATGGAGAGCTATTCCATAGACGTGAGGAGGCACCTCATTCCTTGATTGTAGAATTCACCAGCTGGATGATTACATAACAAGTTGACTAAGTTCATGTAGTCTATATTTTTCCAGTATTTGTGTGAAACAGATCTTAATAAGCAACATGGTTCTTAAATATCAGTTTATCACATTTGCAAACGTTTAAGCCTGTAACGGATCTATGTCTCAGTATCCACTTTGTGCTAACTTTTCGAAATACCAGCAAATATTGTTTTTGTTTTTTTTTAATATTCTGAAGGAAACGACAGTAATTGCACTGACCTTTTTGAAATGTTTATTTTGTGTCAGAAATACAAATAAAAAGGAAAACTAAAAAAAATGACTCAATGCCAAGTCATGTTTCTTTTCAGTTCATGCTTTGCAGAGGCGATCAAATGACGCGGGAGCTTCATTTCGTTCGCATGTTTTTGCTAAAAATAACCATTAAATTGCCGTGGTCGGACTGTGCCGGCTCCGTTATCCACTCCGGGTCTTCACAGCATCTCGCTCTTCTCGCTGTAGTTTTCTGCCATCTGCGCCGCAGCAGCACTAGACGCTGTGGCTACGGAGACCAGAGACTCCTGATCCGGCCGAGGCATCTCCGACGTTGTGTCATTTTCCTCGAAATTCTGTTCATATCCGGATATCGGTTTAGGATTAACTGAACCTCAACAAACGTGAGGTGTCTCTCAGCAAGGAAGCAAGGTAAGCGCTCCAGTGAAGAAGCTGGATTTTATACGTGAAATGTTGCAGCCGTGTCTGACACTGCACATTAATAACACACACCAGTCAGCTGTTGATTTCACATCCATTGCATGATTGGCTTTTTTTTTTAAAATTTTGCGATAGGGTGGCTTTGGAGAAAGACTCATTCGATCTTTACCTTATTTATACCCAGGGCTAGAGAAGCTGCGCGCTTTGAATCATATTTAGCCAACAGGACACAATATGCCAGATGAAGAACACAAAGGAATCAGGGCTGGCTTTATATGTATGGGTTAAATGTCTCATTTGGAAAAAAAAAAAAAAAAAAAATGTTTCATTTTTTTCACTTAAGACTGAGTGGAATTGTTGTTCGGTTGGATTTAAATCAGGTATTAAATTGCGCCATGTGGTTCTTGGAAATAGTGATAGAGCGCGGAGTCTGATGGCCCTTCCGTATGACAGAGTCGCTGAGCAGTTATTCAGTTTCAGCACTTGCATTAAATATCATTTATGCCCTTTCAGATGTGATGAATGTGAAAGAAGAAGAGCGTAAAATATGGCAATTAAACGGCAGAGTCAACTGAATAAAACAGCCTTTCCAGATATATGCTTCCTATTTCCATTCGGGGTGTTAAATATATTCCAGGAGACTACAACCAAAGGCTTAATTTCCCCAGAGAGAGAAAAAAGAAATGCCTCTAAGCAAGGGGGCTTATTCAGCATACAATGTGTTAAACAACAAAGATGAAAATATTTGTTCATATAGATTGCGGTCTTCTGGACGGACTTTCTCGGTAAGATGTATACAGAGTGTACAAAGAATAAAGTATTGATGCACCACGCTCTCTGGAGGATCTGTATTTAATTCACAGAGAAGACGCTGGTGATATGTTTATGTGTTAATTGCTTATAAATCCAGTTAAAACCTGTTACTTTATTATGATCGTCGTCGGACGTCACTTGATTGACGGTGCCGTTATACTTAAACAATCAGGCCCCTATCAATAGTGTATTTTTAGGGAGCCCTTCTTAACTTTTTTTTAATGGCATAGACCTTACTAAAGTACAGTGTTGTGCTTTGCATTCTCTTTATATTCTGATACGTTTGAACAAACTGCCACGGGTTGCCTAGAAAGTCACCTGCGGCTCGAAAATGCCGCTTTTATTAAAGTGCTCATGCAGTTCGCCTGACGCTCAGCGAGGGCTGAGAGCGGTCATCTGAGAGTTAATTCCCATAAAGGCGACGTAGGTTCTGTCAAGTCCAATTAAAGGCGACGTAAGTTCTGTCAAGTCCAATTAAAGGCGATGTAGGTTCGTGGAGCTGTACAGGTAAATCATACAGAGACGAAAGGAAAGCAGTGTTAGCAAAGTAAATGCAGCTCCAATGGGCAGGAGCTGGCAGTTACGTGGATATCGTCCAGCAATATTACGGCTTCTGTGTAAGGTTTTTTTTTGATACCCCTCATTATACGAAAATTATAATTATGTTGCGTTCCCAAGCTTTTGTAAAAAAATATATATAAGATGGGGGGATTTTAAAAATAATCTTCTTCATGCAGAAGGGGGATTAGTGATACGTGTGATCTGGAAGAAGCGAGTCACGTCAGTTCTGTCCTGCTTTCTGTGTTCAGTAGATCTTGGGAGTGTTTGGAAATCCTCCTTCTTGGTGCCTTTGTATCCCACAAATAATATGTTTATTCGTATAAAAATATCACAAACTTAATTTGATGCCTCTTCAGTAGTTTTGTAGTATTTCTTGTATCGTTTTACAGTATATCTTGTTTTTCATTTAACTTGCACAATTTGCGACCCTGGTCAGAATGAGCAATTTTAAGGTGGAAGGATTTAACTTGGATAAATAAGGGTTTCTGTTGCAACTTCACCTGCTCAATGAAAATTCAGTTACTTTATCACTGTGTTGAGTTACTGCTATACCATTTTTCCTGGGTAATAGGCAATGTCCACAGTTTACTCCTTATCTGTGTGACATTAAATAGTTGCAGTTCATTTTCATAGCAGCAATGTAACCTGGAACGATTCAATTTTATTTATATAGCACCTTTAATAAGGAGAACACAAGGTGCTGGCCCAAAGTCCCCAGAGAGTAAGCCAAAGGCAACAAAGACAAGGAAAAACTCCCTCTAGAGGAAGAAACCTTGAGAGGAACCAGACTCAAGGGGGAAGCCCGTCCTCTTCTGCCCCACACCGGGCAGGACAAGTTCATTAATACAAATATGAATTAAATGTGAAACAACAATATTGTAGAACAGTCAGGAGGACAACAGTTTACTGGAGGATGCAGTCAGGTGATAGGGACTGAAGAGCAGGTTCGGTGGCTCAGAAGACAGCAAGCCGGTCAGGGTATACAGATGAAGCGGAGGGAGGGCACGGTAGGCCAGTAATAATCACAGCTGATAATTATAATGTTTAAGAGCCATCATTTTCAATAAAATACAGCATATTAACAGAAAGAAGGATAAACAAACTGCTGTATTCTCCAAGGAAGTCAATTCATGCATGGTTAATGGAAGTTAGCTGCCCTACAGTTTGGAACCAAGTAGGCTCAATCCACCTGACAAGAAACCTGAACTTCAGGCTGTTGTCTTCTTGGCTCAGGAGGAAGGAAGTTCTGCATCATACATAGGAAGTGTATGGATTCCTGGGACTGTAATACTCTTCTCTTCAGCCTGATCCTGGATCAGATCCATTGATAGTGGGATCCTGTGCTTGTCGGACCCGGCATCTGCTGTGTTGTTTGTGTGGATCTCCAGTTAGCAAGTCATGACAAGGGTGAGCTCGGATTTCAAAGGAATTACAGAGATCTTCCTTAGGGATGAAGATGCTGCGTTATGGAAGTCTTTATTGCTCCAGCAATGAATTACAGCTCTTTTCATAGACTGATGTTCAGTGGGTACATTTTAGGTAATCCTCCACGCCACACTCGCTCTTAGCGCTGCAGGACACAAACTCATTGTGTGATACTCCAAGCCAGTGTGGAAGTGAATGTAGCTGCGTTATTTACTTACACTTCCATGGGGCTTCAGAAACTGATGGGGCAAGTATGCTGAATTGCAGAAGATGGCTGCCTGCGCATTTTTGCATGTTTAATTGGCACATGTGTTTCATAAAGATGACTTGCAGTTCGACGCAGATAAGTTGATTAAGCAATCACCATACAACTTTTGCTTATCAATCTTCAGATCTGTGCCTAAGCCTCTCATTTATTTCTCATTAAAATGGATGTGGGTTTATTAAATATTTCACAGCTGGCCTCAAGGGTTTGATTCAATATATGAAGAGATGCTTTAAGGAGCAGAATCTGGGATCCCAAGGGACCCCATGCAAGTGTCACCTTTAGCGTGGGCTGACGTCCCGCCTTACTTGTCATTGTTTTGAGCCAGAAACCAATTTTGAGGATCTCGGAAGAACAAGACGGTCATCCCTCCAGACTTGGCCAGTCCAGGTGTAGTGTATTTTCTGCCTCTTGTCGTAATAGACCACCCCATTCTCAATCCCCCGAGGCCTGTCTAGGGGAGCAGGTGGGGAACTTGATGATGGTGTATTTAGTTAGCACATGTCCCTTAGGTGCAGCCTGAAGCAGAACTGTTGCAGGGTGGCAGGACTGGCTGAGTGATGCCTGACAAGCTGCCTGACAAAGGGGTGTCAGTAGGACATCAACTCTGTGAGGTAACTGCATGTCGTATCACGTAATACACTGTATATGTCACTCGGTTACTGGCATCCCATTCAGCCTGCTCCAATTCCGTTGGCCTGTGCTAGCTTGGATAGGCTCCACCCTCTCTGTTACCCTGAAATGAATAAGTGGTTAGAGGATGATTGAATGTATGTTTCACAGTTCATATAGTCATATTTTATTTCAGGATCTATTGGAAAATCAGTTATCGGTGAACTTGTCCAGGGTTACCTTCACCCGATTTTATTTTTTGTCAGTGGGAAATCCTCTAAGTTTTTCTTTAAAACTGCAGGCGATCAGTATTTAAAAAAAAAAAAAAGACTTGTTTACAGAAAATGCTTTTTTCCTTCCCCGATACAGTCAGTTTATTTTCACTGCAGGTCTGATGTGCTCGGGGCTGACAAGTCATTCCTGACGGGAGAGAAACCGTGGATGGTGTGTAATCTGATTCATTAGAGACGACTCGGTCTGTGCTGTCAAGTGAACTGGAACGACGTTATGTATTTTTTTATTATTTCATTTATTTTTCCCTTTCCCTGCATGGCCATCAATACACATCATTTTGCCCCGTGGTTATCGACTAGATGGGGATGTGAATTACCGAACGATGCCGGGGGTCTTCGCTTTCCGGCGTCACCTTTATCGTTAGGGCATTCTCCACTGGAGTCTTTCCACCTTGACGGTAGCGCTGCTCTTTTTAGGACGGATGAGCAAACGTGTTTTCTCCTCCCGGCCATGGTTGGCGAAGGCTCTGAGGTCGCTGGCAACCGCGACAACGGCGCCGCAGAAGCTCGGCCAAATGGGCCGCCAGTGAGAGGGGGAGGGGAATAGTACTGTGTAAGAAAATGAAAAAGAGAGAGGAATGGATTATTTGGAAAGTCCTCTCATTTAAAGAAGAGAATAAGGAAACCTGTGGGCTAATTTTTTCAATCGGATTCTAAGGCATCACTGTATATTGTGTGCTGCATACAATCTTTTCCTAAAGAAGCATTTTTGATATCAATAATTAGTTTGCACTAATTAATAAAACCCGCATGGGTCAACGTTGGAAATAGTAAAAGTACTAATAAATTCTTTAAGATTTCTGGCCTCAAACATTTGCCAGGAAAGGTACGGGAACAGAATTTAAAATCTTACTGGCTGGATTCAGTTAATTGTTTCACTTGCTCACAGGCCCTATAGCCTTTCTTGCATGATCCAGCAGGTTTTTTAAATGTTTAAGCAAGTTATTCCATGTGAAGCACTTGTGTCAGAGGATGTTATATTCATTGTTCATCCAGCTGTCTTCAATAACTGCTTACTGTGGTTGGTACACCTGTCCCAGGAACCACCTAGATGGGGTACCAGTACATAGCTGCGTATTCACATACTCTCACCTACCAGGGGCAACGTGAGAGAGTAGGAAGAGGAGGAAGGACAATGCCAGATAATCCAGGGAAAGACCCGTGCTTACCTAGATGACACCTTCTGCACAGTAAAGAAGGTCAGGTGACTCACTTACGTACCCAGTCATGTAAACAAGCTGATATGTGCCTGAGTGACCCACCAGTGAGATGAAAGAATGTCTAAATGGACAGACATGGTTCTGGGTGAGAGGAGCTCATATGAAAAGCTTGGATCTGCTGTATGAATGGGCTTTGGAATCCTTGGATCTGTTCTGTTCAGGAATGGATTCATTCTGGTATCTTTAAAGGAACTCACCAATTCTTGATATCTACAAGCTCAGATGTATTCTTGCCTCTGTGTTAACTTTTTACAGTTGGTATATGTTTATATGTAATGTACAGCATATGTATTATACATAAAACATATTTTATAAGTGTCAGTGACTGAAGGCTTTCTTCATAGCTGTCATATTTGTCACCTTGGAAAAGAATCTTTCTTCTTGGGAAAGAAGAATTAAAATGGTTAAACCGTAATGCTAATGGTGGCTGTTACCTTAGCCACGCCGAGGCTTCCTGGCACCTAGAGAACCTGCACTGGACACCTCAGCCTCGACTTGACAGAATCAGAATCAAATAAAAATTGGGAAGCTGTTTTTGTTCACCATCTGTGAATAAAAAAACTGTTCCATGCATGGCTCCATTCTAGATATTCCTTTTAGGTTTTTTTGAGAGACTAGGAGGGACTCAGGAAGCTGTTTGGAACCAGAATTTGAATTTATAAGAATCTTCTAGAAGCATTGTATTACTTCCCCCACAGCCTCATTTAAATGTGTTTTGATTTCTGAAATGGCTCGTTGATATTCTGTCTCCCCAGCATGACGTGATCATAGGAACGCGGACGCATCTCTGACAAGCCAGCGTTTTAGAACATTACACCTAGAGTACACGTAACTCCAGGGCCATACGCGATAGGGCCAAACGAGAACGGCGGAAGAGTCTCGTCGACCGGAAGCGATGGTGCGGCTCACAGCCGCTAACAGCTGGCTCGCCATGACTCCTTGCCTCTCCCGCTGGTGGTGGGCGTCAGATGATTCACAGAGATGCTGTAGCCTCAGTGGCAGCCAGACTGCATCACGACAAATCTGCGCACAAACAGAAATACAGCTCTGTCTCAGACAGGCTTCTGCTTTCATGCTATATATATGTGTGTGTGTGTGTGTGTGTTGTAATGTAATGGGGACTGTTTCTCCACAACTTAAAGAAACTTTCAGCTTCTGAATTAAAGGAACCTCACATTTCTGGAGTGTACAAAGCTCTCCTGCAGCATAATCACGAACGTTCCGAGACACATGTTAGGATCCCCTAACCCCGAGTGAGTATTTTAGGCAGAGCATAGCCAAAAGAATTATAAATGAGTCAGAGTTTTTGCTGGGGAATGGAGAGGCATCTACCTGACCTGATCGACAGAGAAAGTACCCCAGTTTTCATCTTGTGGAGCTCAGACTTCCTCCTACAAATACCCTTTCCTGGAGTTTTCAGATTGGACAGATGTGAGGCTTGTTCCAGTCAGGAGAGCAAACAGGACCCTGTGATATGGGGGTTATAAGGGGGTTTTCTTTGGGTCCTCCCATAAATATTCATTGTTTTACGCTAAGCCTCTGAGGTCCAACGTTTGGAGGAGGTACTGAGCTGCTTGCTCACCTGGGCAACCATGGATTCCGTGTTTGTGCCTGAGTAAGAGGAGTCAGGCTGCTAGAAGCTACCAATTTGAGTGTCCTTGCTGTCTGTTCTAAATTACCTGATTTATTTTAGTGCTAATGAGCAGGAGGTAGTCATGACCCATCTATAGATGGAACGGAAGGGTGCATTCTGTGAGATGTGTCCTCGGTGACTCGACCCAAGATGGTTTGTCATGCTGGGAGGGACGCTGTGTCAGAAACAGGGGAGCAGCAGCACTCAGACGCAAAATGTGCTCGCAGAGCTTGTGTGACATTCAGAACGGGGTAGAGGCCAGTCAACATCTTGGAAAGTGCATACATCGGAAATGTACAGATCTCTTAGTTTATTGTCACAAGCATACTGCGATGTTTCTTTAAGGGACTCGCAATTAAGTCCCATTCAGCTGAAAACATACAACTTAAAAGGGACTGCAGTGTGATCATTTGCATTAATCTTCAAGCCATTCATCCTGGGCAAGCTTCTGAGGGCCCTTCTCCTGAAGCAGAAGGCTGGGGTACATCCAGTTCATCGCAGGGTGCACACACTCATACTTAGAGACACCAGTTAGCCTAACTGCGTGGCTTCAGACTGTGGGAGGAAACCTGTGCAACACAGGGAGAAGGCGTGTAGTCATTTAATAATCTAAAACGCCTTATGAAACACTGTAAACCTTTGCAACATGGAGAAGGTATGTAATCATTTAATATTCTAAAATGCCTTATGAAACAATATCATCTATTCTTATTAGGAAACTTCACTATAAGTTGATTTTTACTGTTGTGTTGTAAAACCTGTGCTCCTGTGCCATTTTCAGTTAGATTTACTGGTAAATTCCCGAAAAGACCAATCAAAGTGATAACTGTTGCCATGGGAGCATAAAGTGGTTTAGGGCACATCTCGTGAGCAGACAGGGACTGTGAGTGACAGTTGACGTATTCTACGCTTTGTTTGACTTGCTGCGGGAGGGATCTCTCTGAGAGTCAGGGGCATCCCGGTTGGAGAACTCGATCAATGGGCGGACTGGGCATGGTGTGGCAGGGGGAATTCATCAGAATTATTCAATATCACTATTCAGGGTTAACGGTAACCTTGGCGACCCTGTACTGGATAGGCTGTTGAAAGATGGATGGATAGATGGATGGATAGTTACATGCATTGGTGCACATCAAACCACCATGCAAATTAGAATTCAGGTAATTAATCGATCATTCCATTATGTAATAAATTAAGGAATATCCTTAAGCAGTTATTTTGAAGTTTATTAATTGGCCATAATTAGAAAATTACATGATTTTGTGACTGAAACAGTTTCAAGCTGATTTTTCTTGAATTGGCTTTCTACAATGGCTACAATGTTGGTTCTTTCTGTTAACCCAGTGTGCTGTGCTCTTGGCCCTGATTGGTCATAGCTCAGGTGGACCTTACAACCTGCACTGGATGTTCATCAGTTCAGTTTAGAGATGGCTTAGGGTTTGGATCTCTGATCACCAGTTAGTGATGGGACAAATGAGCCTTCAGATCCCATGGTGGGTGGGAGTATCCTGAAATAACCAATCAATGTTGGTGCTAAATGAGGCTTGAAAACCCCGGGCTTCAACTGATCCGGTATGGAAATCTGTATTGTTGTACGCATATTTGATTTGGCAAGAAATATTACACCGGATGCCCTTCCTGATGTAACCCTCCCCATTTATCCAAGTTTGGGACTGGCACGAAGAAATACACTGGCTTGTGCATCTCCAGGGGCTGGGTTAGGTTCTTTATTTGTACATAATGTGTCCCATTAAGTTTCTATCTGGGCACTTTTGAAACTTGCAGACTTGCAGGGATGGCTGTTTTACTCCTAGCTGGCTGTTTCACTGGAGATCTTTGTCAAGTTAACTATCTTGCTTAAAGGTATGAAGCGGGCTATTCACCCTGACCGCTATGCCACTGCTCTCCCATATGTGCATGGGGTCTCTGCCAAGTCATTTTTCCATGTCTGGGTGTTGGGTACTTCAATTCCAGCAGGATGTAAGAGCCAAAGGAAGCTGTCAGCGTTAAACTCTTAAAAGCCTAGTCAGATAGTGAATCAGGATCCTGAAACGTGAGATAAAGGTGACCCAGAGGGAAGATGGTTCTGCCTAAAAATGTAAATTTGGCTTATAAGAAGGTTTTTGCTTTGTGGGGTGGGTTTTGGTGGTGGGGTAATCAGAGCATTCTTGGGTGGTGTGGTTGGGGCAGTTGACAACAGGACTCAGACTGTGTCCTTCAGAAGCTGCTGTTTCTGCAAACAACCCACACAGGTCAGAACAGCCAGTGTCCGCTTTGGTCTTCGGCGCAGGGTTGAGGGCACGACGGCTTCAAGTTGCCACGCCAACTGGCTGCCGGATGACAGGCTGCAAGTGTGGCACGATGTCAGGTTAGGATTTGTGCCCGGGGGAGCGGGTGCCTTTGTGCCAGTGGACTCGTACGTATGGACTCGGTGACAGCGGGGGATGACATGAGGCATGGAGAGATACTCCAGTACTGTCGTCCCATTTATTTTCTGAGTGGACGGATTTGGCCACGGAAGACAGGGTCTTAGTGTACAGAAAGAGCTTCGGTGATTTCGATCTGCGGTCTCTAGATCTGAACTGCCTGGACCCATCATTCCCAAACCACTGCGGTGGCAGAGGAGCTTTAACATTGTTGTGGTTACCTGGCCAATGGTGGTTGATACGTGTGTTTCCTGCCAGACAACCACAATGCCTTGCAGCTCTGCAGTTAGCTTGCGGAGATATCTAGTGGCGCACACCTCCATCGCAAGGTCCCCTTGTGAATGTGTTGGTGATGATAACCTGGCTTCCAAAGCTCCCACCCGGAACAGGTCATCTGCGGTTTGTGTTGAAGACCAAGTCTAAGGGCCAAACCCTACTGGCTACTGGCTTCTGGAGTTGGATTCTAGGTGATGCAGTAGTTAAGGATGCTGACCTGTGGCAGGCTTGTTTGAGTCCCCAGAGGAATAGCGTGGCTGTACATTTTAGAAGGCTCCTGCATTGCACTAATAGGCCTATCTTTGGATCCCGTAACCCTCTGGTTAGAAGTTCTGCCTCCAGGTTCTGCTGGGATCTACTGGATTTTTAACTCTTTAGGGGCTATTAGTGGATCAGAACCAGAGTTGTGTATTAGCCCCTGTGCAGGAGTTCCTGGAGTGTGTCTGGCTCTTGTGTTTTTTGTGAACATGCTACAGGAAGGCGCTGCTGTTGCCTGCAGCCTCTGTCGAGCATATCTCTCTGTTCTGCCATCCAGTACATGGTTCCTTACCCACTTTTAAAGGATTTCCGGCTCATAGCTTTTAGCTATTTTGTCACCCTCACGTTGATGGCCTTGTTATACTGTATATATTCTAGGCTGGTTCATGCCTGCTTCTTAGTGATTTCATTACGAGTGCTCGCATACGATGTCAAAGCCATCTCTGTGCTTCACGATACCATGGAATGGATTTCCCAGATTAATATGCGACTGCTGATTCAGACGTAGACAAGTTAGGTCTAAAATATCGCAGTGGGTGTGTTTATCAGAGAGTGGGTGTGTCTGTGTGAGCCTATTAAGGTGTCTGGGGCATTTATCTGGGTGTTTTAGTAATAAATATTGGGTGTGTCCTTAGCAGAGTGGGTGTGTGTCAATGGAGACGTCTCTGGGACATAGTCAGTGTGTCTGTGACAGTCTGGGAGTGTCTGCGTGACAGTGTGGATGTGTCATTATTGGTGTGTCTGCCACTGTCTCTGTGGCAGAGTGGGAGTCACTGCACAAATGTTCTCTCTGACATTGTGACTGGATGGCTCTGTCCTGGAGTGGGTGCGTTTCTGTGGGTCTATCTCTGACAGAGTGGGTGCGGCTGTGATCATGGTCCCGCCTCAGTTCAGCTTTCCAGAGAATCCTGGAAGAACAAGACAGATGACACAGAACAGCTGGATCAATTAGTGATGGATACAGGGGGCGAATTCGGACGCTGATTGTGTTTGCATCAAATGTCTTCATCAGCCTCAGTAGCAGGAACGTGACTGTGGGATGAACACACATAGCTCTTTTTTTCGTGTTGTGATTATTTTTCAGAGATGAGGCGGACCGATCTCCTGAGACTGGTTGTTCTCCAGCTGTCAGCTCAAGACGCAATCAGGCGTGCAGTGGTGATGGGAGCTGGGTCAATTAGCTCCCCTCATTACCAGCAATTACCTCAGTGATGGAAAACACGAGTGCGGGCCGAACTGCCGAGTTTAAGAGGCGTAAAAATTTCTCTACCTTTGGGAATTTTCTTTCCAGTTTTTCAAAACTCCGCAGAAAGTCACATAAACATTCTGTGCCTGGTGATTCTGGGCATATTTCTCATGAGCTATCTCATAAATATGTAGTGTGTAATTATTTTGTGGGTGGTTATTGGATAATGGTATTGACGGGGTGGGCAATTTACATACAGCCTCAGCATTTAAGCATACAGTTTGAAGGGGTTTAATCTTCCAGTCCAAATCTCTACCTTATAGGTGAGTTAGTAAGTCTCAGAGCCTTCGGCGTGTGAGTGCGACTGCTCTTATGTTTACATCTGTGCGAGACTGTCTTAGAATGGTTTCTGGGCAAATCTCTGCATCGCTTTGACGCTGATCTGCATAAGCACTTATTGAAAATGCACAGATGGCTAAATATATTGTCTGTGTGCCACTCTGTTTGTGTTGATCCTCTGGACAGAGCTGTGAAAGTGGGGTGTGAGACCTTCCTGAGTTTCCACAGTGTGGGGCCTCTACTGTGCACTTGCCTATGCACAGAATTTTGTGTTTTGTTGACATTTGAAAGACGTCGTTATACGCTTCTGTGCCATGTTTGTTTTAATGCGTAGTGCTGCAGGCAGTGAGACATAGAAAGGGCTTCAAATGTCACCGTGTCAGGAATGTGACGGACTCCCAAAGCAAACAGAACCAATGACAAAGAGGTCGTATGTGACAGCCTCCGAGGAGTTGCTGAGGGAGCTTCCTTAACTGACCAGGAAACAGTTCTTGACAAAGCTGGAATGTTGAGGTAGGCAGCTTGGGATTCTGCCTGAATAAAATCGGAGTTCTGCGGTGTATGGCCGGCAGCATGTAACATAGTCCCTTCACCCCCTCCCCAGCAGTGACTGCTTTGTGTTTGAACACCTGTATCTCGGTACGTTGAAGACCCGGAGACTCTTGTAGTGGTGAGTGAAGGAGGGGGCTCCATGCAAGAACATCAGGTGCCATGCACGAGACCCCTTTCACGTTTGGACACTTTGCCAGTTGTGGGATTTAAACCTGTGACCTTTCAGTCACAGGCACAGACACCGCGTGCGTGATGTGGTGCCCCCCTTCAGTGTCCCACCAGTGACACACCGTACCTATGTGCTGCAATGGAAAAGAGAAAAATGGAATTAGGAAGGCGACGTGCCCAGCAGGTGTCTGCCGCATCAAAGGCACCCCCTATTGGCAGGATCCAGTCTTGTCAGGCGTCACATGGGCTTGGCTTCCTGTGCCTGCAGAAGGGGACCAAGTAAATCAGCCAAATAAACAAGCTTCCTGCCCCCCCCGGGATGCTGTGGGGGTTTGATCAGAGCTTCTCATTAGAAAACGCTATTGGTGTACGTCCTTCAAACTGCCTCTGCGATCTCCGGGTATTTGTAGCGTGTCAATTAAACACTTGTTTGGGGAAGGGAAGCTGTTGTCCCAGTATGATTTTCTCCATAGATAACAACATACAGTAAGCTGTGTCCAGCTTGTAGGAGAGCGTCATTTCAGGGGCACGTCTCCGAATTTGAGCATTTGGGATGAGGTGTCTTGACTGTGGGCCACAGTCTCCAGCTGTGGGCCCAGGAAAATAGCTCTCTCTTGTTGTAGGTTAAGCCACTCCCTGCTTTTGCTAATTATAAATAGCGTTTTCTATGTAGCCATTGGCCTGCCAAATGTTCTCAGTGGAAATGATGCCAGGCGCGTTTTAATAGCAAGTACTTGCTTGTTTACAGTTAGCCTACATTTTCCGGTTCCCCAGGTTCTGTCTACCCTTCACTGTCTCATGGGTTTCTTTCACCACCACAGGACGGTCAGGTTTTTTTTCGAGGCTCAATAACCCCACCTCTTCCGGTCGAACTTTTCGCTTTGCGAACGCAGTCATTATTCCCGCTGCGTGATTGTGGCAGCACAACGGTGCCGGTGGATCTGAGTTTGAGGCACCTGGGAGAAGTGGATCGGATGCCGTCAGCCGCCGTGGGAGGAGTCTTAAAAGGTGGGCGTGGTACTGCCATACCCCACAATCAGACAAAGTCTGTGGTTTGCTTCTGAAAGGGCACGACTGATTGGTATTATTCCTTGATATCTGTATAATTTCTTCTTTTGCTGTAGCAATTTTTTCTTTGTTACCCAGTATCTTATTAAAGTC
>JAACJT020000064.1:8894475-8938909 GCA_009936485.2 Gymnarchus niloticus | reverse complement strand
GCCCCTCCCGCACTGCGAGCACGGCGATGAAAGGCTTGTCGGGCAGCCGCAGCCACCACCACCATGTGGTCACCTGCGCGCCATCCTACGAGTCGCTGGCGCACCACGTCGACCGCAAGCCCTTCCTGCTGACGCAGCCGGAGCCGCTACCGGGGGACCACCCATACTACAGCCAGCGGTCCGCCTTCCCACAGGAGTGCCCTGCGCCGTACGGCACCTTCCCACGTCGCTATGGCTCCCACCTGGAGCTTAAGGAGGAGTGCCAGGCCCTGGTGCCGTACGTGGCCCCGGCACCGCCCACACCGACCAGCCGTGCTCCCTCCAGCCTGTTGGACCAGCTGCCCTCGGCGCGCGAGGGCTATCACACGCTGCAGTACAAGCGGGCCGCGGCGGCAGCAGCAGTGGCCGAGCAGCGTGGAGACAGCCCCGGTCGCATCCGCCACCTGGTGCACTCGGTGCAGAAGCTCTTCACCAAGTCGCACTCGCTGGAGGGCCCCACCAAGGGGGGCGTCAACGGCAGCAAGGCAGGCCCCGACGAAGTGCCCCCCACCCGCCACCGCAAGCGGAGCAAAAGCCGGGACCGCTGCAAGTCAGCCGAGCCTAAGTTGAGGCCACACGCCTCGGGCTACTGGAGCTCCGACGACAACCTGGACCGCGACGCCTGCCTCTTTCACAGCCCCTCAGGCGCCATGACGATGGGCCGCAGGCCTGACAAGTCACAGTCGCAGTACTTCCTGGAGGCCTACAACACCGTCAGTGAGCGTGCGCTGAAGCCGTCGCGCAGCAACAACGACGTCAAGTGCAGCGCCTGCTCCGGCGCGCCCGTCAACTTGGACACGCAGCTCATGAAGAAAAGCTCGTGGTCGTCCACCCTAACGGTGAGCAGGGCACGCCAGGTCTACCAGAAGGTCCCCATAAACGTAGATAAAGGGTTAATGAGGTCTGAGCCCTGTGGCCAGGAGCGCTCATGCCACTTCCTGCAGGTAGGCGGCCTTTCCTACACACCTCACACCCGCCCCATCCCGGGGAACCCCCCCTCACTTCAGTGTCATGTGACTCCCAGAGAGAAGTAAGTGCCAAACAGTAGCAGCCTTACTCTCTATAGCCACGCCCATCCAGAGTGTATCTTGGTCCCCCTTTCTGGACTCGTGAGGCATCACCTCATCTCGTACTCATCTGGGTTTCTCTCTGTGTGTACGGCCTGTACAAGCACGTTGGCCTCGGGTGCGAGCGTGTGTGTTTGTGTGTGGGCAGGTTTGTAGAATGGAGATGTGTGTATAAATGGGTTTGTAAGATGGAAGTGTGTGTGTGTGTGTGTGTGTGTGTGTGTGTGTGTGTGTGTAAGATGACAGTATAGCAAAATTTCTGGCAATTTGTCTGCACCACATAACAAAATTTGAAAACATGTTCCTGTAACTTAAATAGATAATCAATAGAAGAAAAAATAAAACTTTATATTAACAGTTTTGTTTGTTTTTGAGTTTTAGTTTGTCGTTATGAATTACAGTAAAGTTAATTACATTAAAACCCTCAGTATTTCCTGTATAGCCTGTTCGTGTGTGTCTGTGTGTGGTATATCATTTCAGTGTCTGGCTGCATGTGTTTCTCTGTTTGTGTGTATTTACATGTGTGAAAGCCTTCCTAAGGCCTCCCCTCAGAGGCCTGGACGGTGTTCCAAACCCCCCCCCCCCCCAGCAGCTGTCTACAGGTTGCTGATCCGAGCTGCCATCTCATCAGTACCTCGCCGGTGATCCTCCTGGCTTCTGCCATACGGCCGTAAAGACAAGCAGACAGAGAGAAACTCGGGTTTCATTTTAATCCCGTCATGCAGCATCTCTAACTAACCCTTCCGTGCCGCATCTCGTGCCGATATTTACCTCCATTACTCTGCCGAAAAGTGTGCCAGCCATTTTTCAACATTGTTAGCAACTGCTGGTGGCCATCTTGCAATGTACTGTTAACGTGTGACTGCAGCTGGTGTGTGTGTGTGTGTGTGTGTGTGTGGGCTCCATGAAAACTGAGAGCACTGATTTGTGATTAGCTGAACCCAGACGTCAGTCCCGCCTGCCATCACACTATTGGGCATCTCCTGCTCTGCAGGTGGCTTACAGCTGTACTCCTGCATTTGCGTGGGCAAGGTCTGATCTTCTAACTGACCTGCCCAAATATTTCACATTTAAGGTTTCACCACAGTTTGGAGGTTAAACCCCAGATAACTGGCTTCTTATTCTTCTTTATTCTTGGGCAGTCTTTCCAATTTCTTTTTCTCGTTTGAGGACTGATTCCAGGTTGCCATAGTAACACTGAATGACATCAGCATCACGAAAAGAGACTACATCCAAGGAGGTTTTTGGAAAGAAACAACTCCCCCTTACTAAGAGGAAACCGCAGGAAACTGCAGCAGCACATTTGTGGAGTATCTGTAGAAAATGCCCAGGTTTGGAATGCAGCCTCATTTCTGTAGTGCTGTGCCAGGACATGGTCATGTCTGACACTGTACACCTGAGGTCTGGCCTGTGTCCAGCATCACTATCTCATCAAGCACCTTGCTAAGCCCACTACACTTCAGCATGGATGTCCAGCTGAGTGAACCGGTATCAGTCCGAATTTGTAGAAGTCATCTTGGACGGGGGTATCACCTGACCAACTAATAACGATATGGAGTGTGAGATGCACATCAGGCCTGAGTGTTTGGAGCAGAAGCTCTCTCAGCCTCAGTCCAGACTGATGTTAGTCTTTGTGGGAGAACCCTTGGCCACAGGGTCACCAGAAGCATTCACATGGCCACCCGAAACAGCCATAACGCTTCCTGAATATGTCAAAGGGTGATCCGAAATAGCTTAAGGGTCACTTGAAACTGCCCTAACTTTCCATGGTGTTACTTGCCAAACATGGAAATCTCTGCAGAGCTGGCTTTGGGTATCAATGAGATTGAGGACCCCGGTGTTGGGGATGTTGTTGAGCCAGTTGAGGGAGCATTTTCATTTAGTCCAGCAGAGTGAAGGTGACCTTAGTCCAAGGGAATCCTTTGAATGAGATGCTAAACTGAGAATCTGAAACATTGCTCAGACCCAATAACATCGGTGACTTCAGCTGAGATCCAGCAAATCTGTCCTGGACATGCTGTGTACGTGCCAGCCCCCTCGAAGCCAGGGAGAAAAGTTACTCCAGAACTCATCGTAATAATGGCTTTCACCAGCCATCAACACTAGAGCCTCTTATTTATGCACAAGAATGTTTACTGATCCAGATTAGCTTCAGACACTCGTCCAAGAGTACAACAGCAGTGACCATTCTGTCACATTAATCTGCAGACTTTAGGTTGCAAGTGGTGTCTTATCAGCTGCTCCTCCTGCTGCCCAGGGAAGGTAATGTGCCCTGCGATGGACTGGCATCACGTCTGGAGTGTGTCCTGCCTTGAGCGCAGTGCTTCCTGGTATAGACTTCTGACTCTCTGATACTGACTAAGTGGTTTGGAAAGATGGTACCTTGTTCTCTGTTTTTGGTTTATAGTACTTAGTCCTCCACTGTTGTCATCGAAACAGGTTCTAGGCTCAGAACTGCACTGCACTTCCCCATCATGATGCTGTCACAGGGATCTATAATTAGAAGACCGCATTAGCGAGATCAGGATGCCGACAGCGAGGAGGGGGCACCATCCCCACCCAGGGAGAGAGGTCCGGAGGCGACTGAGAATCTTAGAAGCCGTGGCTCCGAACCACCTTGCAGGAAGCCCGCCTGCCCCCCCCCACTGGCCTTTATGTTCAGTCTGCCTCCTCTCGGCGCTGCTGACGTTGATATCGTCTCCTTAGTTACCGGGCTTTTGATTGATCAGTGTAATCTTTGCAGGAATAGTGCTATTTTTTCCTCGCGCAGTGTGCTCCGTCTGCCTCCTCTGCGTTGGGTTCACGGTGTTCCTGTGATTTTTGGCCACGCGCCCGGTGTAAAAAGAGACATTTTTTTCTTGATGTCCCTCCAGTGGTGGTCTGTAACGTTATTCTCAGCTTTCACCAGAGCAGGTGAAAGGTACGGATAAGTGCATTTTCACCAAGACTGCTGGAAACTCAAAAGGAAGTCAAGCTTTGGTTGCTATGGGCAACAAACTGTATTTTAACATTCTGCAACATTAAAAGGCGATTCCACTGGACGATGCTTTTTGTTTTGCAAGATATTTCATCCACATACAGGATTTTTTTTTATATACAAGATACATTTATCCTTAGGTATCTTGTGATGACCAATCCTCTGTATGCACTATAATATTCATAATGTGGGTTTTGGATTCTCTCAGATTATTTGTTATATACATGAACATTTAAAACAAAAGAAATTCACTTAAACTGCTCCTGACCGTCAAATTTTTGTTTTCCTTTTTTCTAGATTTGCCAGTTTTATTTGCAGTTTTCGGATTACTGTTCGAGTTGCATCATTACGTTTACTGAATCGTACCTCGGCGTATGTTCTGCACATCAGCTCAGAGTCAGTGTCATGAAGTTTAAAATTAATCATTCTTCCATAACAAATCTTCCTTGCCAGTTTAGCTTTGGCGTGGGATCGCATGCTTAATTCCAGCCTGTTCTCTCATCGTTCACAGAAACTTCACGGAAGCAGAAGGGGGGGTGGGGTGGAGGGTCGTGAGGCAAAGTGCCCTCAAAGTGCCTCTGGTCTCTGTGAGGTCCTCATGACGTGTGTTCTCTGTCTCACTGAGACTTGTTGCTATGGCATTTCACACGGGACAGGAGGCGGGTGAGGAAGCGCGCAGACTTCGGAAGGCTGGCGGGGTTGGCGGACTGTGGTGGACCAGCCCTGTAATTCCCCAAGATGCAGGGGAATCCCAACAGCTAGCGAGGAATGAAAAACATTTTTAAGATTTTGTCAAATCTCATAATCATTTGATAAAGGTTATATGAGCTACAAGGCCCAGTTCTCAACAACCACCTGATCCATTTATTAAGTGCTTATTGCTTGATATTATTTATCTATGATTTACGTGTTAACTGAGAAAAATCTGCTATGTTTAAGATTGCAGGGGAGCATCCTCCTGGGATTTGAACTCATAATATTTAGACCAGAAGGCATCTTAAGAATGACCCCGTATGTGAGCAGGTGACTCACCCTCCAAGAGCCCTCCCTCTTCTGATGCAGTGCTATTTTTATTAGCCAGTATTTGTGGCACACAAGTGTCCATATGGGAACGAGAGCATTGGACCCAGATTTTTTTTTCCCTTGCTTGTTTTAATAGACTCCTAAACAAAAGGGAAGCTCTAAAACTTAAAGAGAGCTACAGAATAAACATCCTTCTGTATAATTATTTTTGAAGATCTGTTTTGTGAGGAATCTCTGTTTTTTTTTCAGTTTCCATAAGTTTTCAGGTGTTTGCGCTGTGATTATGCCAGCTGTGGCTGCCCTGAGCAGCAGCCTGCTAATGGAGTAGGATGCGTTAGAGCTCTGTTAGTGCATGGCTAATAAGATCACCGTGAAGCTAATGCCAGTTAACCCCATGCTCTCGGCTGTGTGTTCCCCTGAGTGAGGGTAGGCCCTCAATCCCTGATTCACGCAGGAGCACTCCTCCCATTTTACTGAGGACTGGGTGGACTGGGCCATACGTGAATAGTGGCCATCGTATTTGACTGATGTACTTTATAGACATTGTTTATGGTCACTGTCAGAGGAGAGAGACAGAGAGGGAAAATGGATGAAGACTGAGAGGTGAGAATAAGTCAGAGGAAAAGACTTGTGATGGAACTGCTTAGAGGCTAAGGAGCTATAAAATCAGGTTTATAGCTGATAATAGGGTTAGCGATGGACCGGCTTCCCATCTAGGGTGTACCCTAGCCTGGTACCCTGCGATGGACCGGCTTCCCATCCAGTGTGTCCCCCACCTTGTGCCCTAAGGCTGCCTGGGATAGGCTCCAGACCGCCCCACAACCCTGAAAGTGGTTTGGAAAATGGGTGGATGGGTATAGGTGGTTACATGGTCAGTACCTTTCAGGTCAAATGACTGGTTTACAAACAGTAAACCTCTTTTTAAGACTGTAATATCATGTTTGTAGGTTCAGTTTATACTGCTACCCGTTTCTGGGTAGGCTGATTTTAGCAGAAGACATTTGTAGCAAAATTACTTTGGTTGTTTCCTGCAGTATAAAAGCATCACCTTAGGATAACTGGCATCTCTAAATTGTTCATTCTGATTGTATATGTGCCCTGCAGTGGGCTGGCATGCCATCCAGGGTGTCCCCAGCTCCACAGTCTGTACTACCTGGGACAGACTTCAGGCTCACCTAGCCATGGGGAAAACATGTGTGGGGAGGAATGGACAAACTGAGACACACATTTAGATGACAAATAGGAAAGTCAGCTTAATCACTCATTATTATTATTGCCACTTTTGAAGAGCAGCTCATGATTCAGTTTGACCAGGGAGTACATCCGCATTTCAAACAAGAGATGTGAGGCTCAGGTGGTGGGGAAGCGGCCCAATCCTGACAGACTGGACCACCGGGGGCACCTTTAATGAGCCCCCTGTCCATGTGAGGGACACCCTGCAGTTCCCTTCTAGCATGGAGCAGGACCTCTCTGCCCAAGATGGGCACCAGGACTGATTTGGGTCTGTGGCCTGAACTGGCGATTCATGGTCTGTGGACCAAACCAGTGGTTCTTTTCTATGTAGATTATCTGATCAAAACTAACCTGAGTTGGTCCTGATTAATACACACCATAACCTGTTCTGTGTTGTGGATGGATGGATGGATGGATGGATGGATGGATGGATGGATATTTGTGCATCATCATTTAAAAAATTTTATGATTTAAATTGAGTGTATCATTAAATAATTTCCAGTGCAACTAGCCATAAATGTTTGATCATTCTGCTTTTTAACACCGAGACTAGTTAATGATGTTTATAAGTACCTTTAAGGTCTGTCATCTGAGTGCTCCCCCTGGTGATGGATGTTAAAGTAGGTGCAGAGGTGGTTCCTGAGGGAGTGTTGTTATTGGAGGAAAGCAGTGCCACCCCTGCATCTTGAACCAATCACAAAGCTTATTACCTAGAAACGGGTACAGCCAAGAGGCTGTTCTCATGGGAGGGAATAAAGTGTTATTTTGGGCCGCCTAACCTGCTGTTATTGTTGTATTTGCCATGGCCTCCCCCAACAATCACCCTCCCCATCCCCACCCATCCTCCTGAACCCGCAGGTGCCTCAGGATGAGTGGAGTGGCTTCCCGTCGCTGGGTAAAGAAGACGATATCCCTTGCAGGCGCATGCGCAGTGGCAGCTATGTGAAGGCCATGGCGGACGACGACAGCGGTGATTCAGAGGGCAGTCCGCAGCCCTCGCCCAAGGTGCAGGCGCGCCGGGCCAGCTACCTCAGGGCCACGCAGCCGTCGCTCACTGAGATGACAACACTCAAGTAAGCCATGTCACACCCCGCCCTTTGAAAGCCCCTCCCCTCAAAAGCCCCACCCCTTAGTAAGCCCTGCCCCCTCAAATGTCCTGGCCCTAGGGCTACCCCACCTCTGCTGACAGTTCTCCCAATGAATAAACATGTGACTGTGTGTTTGCTGGTGGGTTTTATCGTAGTCACCAGGACTGGGGTGATCTGCTTACATTTGTGAAGCTTGAAAAGAAAGGTTCCTGAATGCTTCCGTGATCCACCACGGCAGAATACTTTTATCTTGTATCATTTCTTGGCTATGCAGACTTCACAGACACTTCAGTGGGAACTGCCCAGAACAGACTCTGATATCCGTAAGCTTGCTGTCCCAATCTGTTTAACTGAGGACAATGGGACATTGTTTTAATAGGCCCAGAGGTGTTTTTTGGTTAACACACTGAACCAACAGATAGACATATTTCCGTATTGTTGCGTATGGGATTCAAGCCGCGAAATAAAGAAGGTTTATGGTAATATGGCCCTCCTTGTTAATATTTTTGGTGTCTGATGCAACAGGGTGACACCTAAGCAGGTTGGCTCAATAACTGTGGCAGTCAGGCAGACAGGCTCCCTGCAGTGGACTGGCATCCCGTCCAGGGTGTACCTTTGCTGTCTGGGACAGGCTCCAGCCCCCCTGACCCCCCATCCCAACAGGTGGCCGGTGCAGAATCGTTTTGTAAGGTCTGCACTGTTTGGTCCCTTCCTCTTGAGCTGGGCATTCTCAGGCACACGTGTGAGACAATGTGATGAGAAAAGGGTGGCACTCACCCAGCAGAACTGAAGAAGGGCAGAGGCCTAGAGAGCACCAGTGTAAATAAGGCAGAAAGCAGTGGAAAGGAGAGCAGTCTGGAACCACACCAGTGTAAACTGGGTACAAAGTACCAGACAGGAAAGCAGTCTGGAACCACACCACTGTAAAGAGGGTAGAAAGTAGCGGACAGGAGAACAGTCTGGAACCACACCAGTGTAAACAGGGTAGAAAGTAGCGGACAGGAGATCAGTCTGAAACTACACCAGTGTAAACTGGGTAGAAAGCAGCGGACAGGAGAGCAGTCTGGAACCACACCAGTGTAAACTGGGTAGAACATAGTGGACAGGAGAACAGTCTGGAACCACACCAGTGTAAACTGGGTACAAAGTATCAGACAGGAAAGCAGTCTGGAACCACACCAGTGTAAACTGGGTAGAAAGCAGCAGACAGGAGGGCAGTCTGAAACTACACCAGTGTAAACTGGGTAGAACATAGCGGACAGGAAAACAGTCTGGAACTGCACCAGTGTGAATATCCATCACATTGCCGGATTTGACGGTTCCCTTTCACTAGCTTCTGGTCTGGGTTTGACCCCCCCACCTGCACCCCGTGTCCAGCTCTGGCGCAGTCTCCAAATTTTCACGTTCTTCCCATCTTCACATGGATTTTCATGATCTGAAGATGTGAAGTTTAGGTACACTGGTTTCTTCCAGGAACCTCTGTTTGATTGTGTCTCATGTCATGGACTGGCTTCCTGTACATTCTGGGATAGGCTCCAGGCTCACCATGACCCTGTACTAGATAAGCTTTTATGGAAAATGGATAGATACTCAATGACCTCTTTGTTTTCAACACACGTGTTTTCAACACAAAGCATGCGCTCGACCTCCTGGTCAAAAACCCTATTTGGCAGCCAGTTCCAGAAAAGCCTGAAACACCCCCCATAATGGCACATGGAGAGTTTACTCACCCAGCCTGTACTCCTGTTTGCATTTACAAGCACATACCTTGCTGTTGTATAACTGGCCCATTAAAACTGTGCCATTTGAGAGCGCTCAACACATGATTATATCATTTCAGCTCTTCGCTGTGTATGAACAAATGGTGGGGTTTTTTTATGTCTTGGATTCTTCAATGCTGGAGGTGGGGCACAAGGACTGAAGGTGTGTATTTTGAACTGTGATGTGATTGGCTGCCAATGATCATGGAAATATAAACTGGAAATATCTTCTCTCCAAGGAGCAGGTAACGCTAATTCTCACGGAGAGGCCATCACACAAAACAAAACACCGGTCTTAAGAGACCATCTCTGCAACAAAGCATGACTCACAAGCTCATTGCCAATCAGAGAAGCATATGGACTGGGTCCCCTGGTGGGTTCACACCCCCTCCCCCCATGTTAGGCAAGACCCCACCTTACAGCTCACTCTCAACTTAACTGATGGTCGGAATTCAACTGTGATAATTAACAACAGCACTTTAGAAATGAAGAAACCACTCCATAAACCAGATTAATCCAGCTGGCTGGTATTAATGCAGATTTGAAGATGAAAGGCCTGTGTTAGGTGAGGGATGGGGCAAGTGCATTATTTCTAGTAATGTAGCATGGACTCCCCAGGTTTTCCTCTCACCCGACATCCCACATTGGATGGCGTTGCCCCATTCCAGAGCAATAGCGCCTTTTGGCCAGGGGCGTAGCACCAGTGGCCACTCCGAGTCCCCAAAAGCCTCTCTCCAGCTTGTGTGATTGATTTTCTCCTTCAACCCCCACGTCTAACATGAGTGACCCTTCTCCCCTGCAGTATCTCCACGGAACACTCCCCCAAGCTGCAGATCCGGAGCCACAGCTACCTGCAGGCGGTGAGTCAAGTATCCATCAACCGGAGCATGGACACTCTGGACCCCGGAAAAGGGTTCCTGGACCCCAAGAGTCTGCTGTCCTCACCCCAATACCGCTCGCGCAATGAGAGCTACATGAGGGCCATGAGCACCATCAGCCAGGTGAGTGCCAGGAAAAATCACCTGAGAAGATGACCAATAACCGTTGGCCAGAGAAAAAAGTCATCAATATCAGCCTGCTATAGAAAGACACGGTCATTTTAGCTAACGCTGCCTAGGTGAGAAAATGAATAGCCTCATTTTTGTCTGATTGATTCCGCTTGACAAATCAAATCACTGAAGGTGTTAACCATTCCCCATCATTGGTTGTTTTGGTGGGAGCCCTTATTTAATGGAGGGGCTTACATCAGCCTAGATGAGGAGAGATACAACCTTACTTTCCACCGGGCAATCAGAGACACTTCACCAAACCCGTCTGACCTTTTGCATGTGGGTTCTTATCCCAGCGGGTTTTATTTGTCATTTCTGATACTTCCCATCAAAGGGGATGCCTTTGCAGGACAGCAGTTCAGAAGCAAGCTAGAGTCTGAGTGACAGGCTTCACTAAGCCTCACTAGCCAATGGCTTGAGCTTGTCTCATGCCTCATTTACCTCAACAGATCCTGTACTTCCAGCCAATACCACCCCCTTTCACCTCCCACATGCCCTGTCTCCCACACATACTCAGCTGTAATTGGCTGACCAGGATGCCACCTCATCGTCTGACTGTTACAGACCTCGTCATTCGAACATTACTGATGTCATAATTTGAACGTCACTGACCTCATGATTTGAATATTCTGAATGTCACTGACCTAAAATTCTCTGACCTCATCATCCATTACTGACCTCATCATCTGAGCATTACTGACCTCGTCATCTGAGCATTACTGACCTCATCACCTGAACGTTGCTGATGTCGTCATTTTAAAATCACTGACCTCACCATCTGAATATTCTGAATGTCACTGACATCACCACTTAAAGGTCTCTGACCTCATCATCTGACCATCACTGACCTTCGCCACCTGAAGATCAATGACCACATCATCTGATGGTTACTGGCTTCCACCCAAAAATCACTGTATGTGTGTATGTATGTGCGTCTCACACCCCAGGTGAGCGAGGTGGAGGTGAACGGACAGTTTGAGTCAGTGTGCGAGTCCGTCTTCAGTGAGCTGGAGTCGCAGGCAGTGGACGCGCTCGACCTACCGTTGCCCGGGTGCTTTCGCATGCGTAGCCACAGCTACGTGCGCGCCATCGACCAGGGCTGCTCCCAGGACGACGACTACCCCCTGCTGCGGGCCGCCTCACCCCCCCGCACTGCCACCACCGTCAGGACCATCCAGAGTAGCACAGGTCAGTCCTGCACTGACTCAATTAGAAAACATTTCAAACAGTCCCTTACCTGAGCAGAAAAATATATTGTATATATTTGTATATATGAATATAATATATATGATTGCTTTGTTGGAAAGATTGAACCTGGGTGTTTGGACAATGTTGTTAATCCCCCTCTTTAGGTGATCATAAACGAGAGATGGAGGTGGGTGTAGGAGGTAAGCAGTGAACAGCTGACACAAAACCAAAACCAGTTTGCTAGTTTGTCCTGGTTTGTCTAATTGTGTAGGGAGTGTCTGAAAACGCCCCTCCAGATTCTTTGTGTGTAAAGCTTCAGTTGTCATACACAAATTTGTTTGTTTTTTTTTTGATCTGTTTCATTCAAGTCTCGCCACAAAAAAAAAAAGCTTTGTAGCATAGCTTGTAAATGCTGGGGACTATGGGCAGGGAGGGAGAATTTAGTGGTGACATTGACCTGAAGTTCTGGTTGCCTGAACAAGTCCTTTGTGCATCACACAGTGGCACCCTCTAGGGGCACTGAAAGCATTTTTAATGGCACTAGCTGTGTTGGCAAGATGTTAAACTGATAACGGATGAATTAAAACTATTAAAACGCACCCGGAAGAACTCTGAGAGCTGTAACAACAGCTTGTGTTGTCAACGCAGCCCATTGTCAAAGCAAATTGAAGCTAATGCCTTAATTTAGTGCCACTTGGCATCAGACAACGCATCCTGAATTCACAGCAGCTGATTAATTCCCATTATTTCCAGCTGACGCAAGCCGAGTCCCCTGTTCTCCTGAGCCCCTCAGCCGGCATGGTTTCTCATGGTTTGCTTCTCCTTCTCTGATGCTCTGCTCTGTCGCGTAAATCAGCAGGCAGGCAGATTAGCAGGGAGGATGAAAGACTAATATTTACGGTGGATTGGCTGACATGTTTAGCTGATCAGGAGTTAAATCGATCCACATATCTGCAGACTGTCAGACTGAGACACTGCTGTCAGTCTGGACTAGGTTGGACATTATTGTTACCTTATTACTAATCTATGACCATCTTGTGTTCTGGCAGCTTTGTTTCTCTTGTATCCAACAGTGAAAGGGAGGATGTGTCCCTGTCAGCGGCATGCCATGGCACGAGCAGTTAATGTGCCGGCTGTGGAGACTCTAGAACTCCAGTAGGCAAAGCTGAGGCAACGTCAGGTCGAAAAGAGGAAGGAAAAGACATCTCTAGGGCTTTGTGGAACTGTGGGACCTAGGGCCAGGAGGGCCAGGGGCTGGGGTCTACAGCTGCAAAGACATCTGAGAGAACATCATTATCAGGCTCCATACCAGCCATCTTCTGGGGAACCAAGACTAAGACTGAACCAGAAATCATGAAGATTGGTCTGACCTGAAAGGGCAGGGATACTTTGGAAAGGTGCAGGTCACCTCTGAGAACATGCTTATATATGATGCCTCTTCTATTAGCATTGGGGTTGTGGTATGCTGTATGCCGTATGCCTCTGGTAGATGATTCCCAGTGCCATGAGTTCCATAGTGATAATTTTTTTCAGCGAAGCCACCCATCTGTAAGCAGCGCTACGGCCAGGAATGTTTTCCAAATGGTAGTTCCTTTGCAGTGTGCCTCGCTCCTCTGTGTAAGTCCGTGCCCACAGCTGCTAACATGGGAAGCACATATGGAAGACTTGTCCAGATACTGGCAAAGTGCACTGTCGCCCCCTGGTGAACGGAGGTCTCCACTGCTCACATCTAGAGTCGTGGAGGGCTCAGCTATTTTGTCAGGCTGTTTTGCTTCTTCTTCCTCCTGATGGATTGTGAGCTCTGATCTGCCGATGCCATTTAGTCTTAATTAAGCTCAGTACCATGGTCTCCGGCCAAAGCCTGATGGCCAGCAGACAATTCAGTTTCATAACGAAGCCTTCGTTAGGCAGGAGAACAAGCAGCACTCTGCTCACCATCATCCTCTCCCATCTCTTTTTCTGCATGTGACTAAGCGTGTTTGTATGTAGCTGTGTGTGTGAGTGCAGGAACATGTGCAGGAGTGCAAGAATGTGTGTGAGAATGCTTTCATGAGTGGGTGTGTGTGCTCGTCTGTGTCTGCCCATGTGTAAATGTGAGTGTGTAAGCATGTTTCTATGGATCTGTAAATGTGTGTGTGTGTGTGTGTGTGTGTGTGTGTGTGCGCGTGTGTGTGAGAGACAATATGGCGGTATCTGTTAGTCTGTGTATGTACATGGATGCATTTGTATGTCCACGATTTTTTGTGTCTTTGCGTGTGAGTGTTTGTATATGTGTGTGCCTGTACATTTGTGTACACGTGTGCCAATGTGTTCATGTGTGCTTCCTTTGATGACCTTTTGACGTTTCAGGGTGGTTCTGCTCACTGCGGCGTTCTCAGAGTGATCCAGGTCCAAAACTGCCCAGCTCACAGGAACGTTGCCATGCAGTAGGCTCAGGGAGTTGGGTGTCTTTGATAGAGACAGCCAAGCACATCTTCATGTCATCATATGCCTCAGAAGCTCGGGGGGGGGTTGGATTCCAAGCCAAAGTCCCTTCATGCTTGGCCCTTCTTCACAAGCCAGCTGAGTCTCCTTCAAAAGCACAGAAATCTGTTTTTTTTTTTTTCCTTTAGTGGTGCCTAAACATAGCTTGGGAGCAGTGAATTTACAAGCAACACCTTACAGACCTTACAGACTGCCCTGACGTAATGGAATCTTTCATTCTATACATAAAACATTTAAAAATTACAACACTATTGTACCTTGACATTACAAATGTTATCCAGTGACAAATGCGTCTTAGCTTGTGACCGATTCGTGCGTTTAAATTTTCATATGCTTCACCTGGGAGAGTCATTAGATGTCCACTTTCTCTGTAGTGTCCAGTTTTTGTTAGTTAAAACCCTGCTATCTAAAATCTAAGGCTGTTGTGTGGTTTTGCGCGGTACATAGTAACCGCGGTACTACAAGCTACAAGTCACTGGAATAGGGAGAGTTTCAGTGTAAACGTAAATGTGCCGAATTACTCCCTTTTGTCTGAATCGGTGGGAGGCAGGGTGTGAAGGTGAGCCCATCGGTCTTCTGTAGCTGGCCTGGCATTCACAGATGTTTAATTTCATTACAGGCTGAGGGAATATAGTTAACCAGGCGTGAGTGTCACGACGCCGAACAAGGGCAGTCACTTTCATAAATAGAGCCCCAGTGGGTTCGGAGCATGCTGCGTTTTAAGTCTATCCCATTGCGTTGTTAGAAGTGAAGACGTGCTTTGACAGTCAGTCATGGCTGTAATTTATTCACATTATGAAGCTCGCCCAAGGGTGTTTTGACTTACCACCATCTGGTTCAAATGTCCCCCATCCCCAAATGTGCTTCAAGCTCCCATCCTGTATTCCGCTTGTTTTTTTTTTTGTTTTTTTTTATCTCGCGGCTCCCCTTACAGACTTTGACACACTTTAAAAAACGTTGCTTGGTAAAATGCCCAAATACTTTTTTGGACAACCAGGATTGGAATTATCATTTTAAATATCAAAGTAGATTTTAAACTGGCGATGTAGGCTAATTCTATGAAGTCGTGCCGATGTGTCATCGGGCGTGGATCATTTTCATGGATGCGGACATGCATGGCGATGTTCACTGGTGCTGGAGCTCCAGATAGCATAACAGTGCGAACCGTTTAAACGTTAATGTGAAGAAACGGTTTCTGACTTTGTGGGTAACTGAAAAATTTATGAAGCGCTTCTTTGCTGTCTTGTATTCCACCCAAGGCGCTACAAAGTTCGTAGTGATTTATTATTGTTCATGTGATTAATCGTGTTAGATTTGAAAGAAACATCACCGTCCCATAACTATAGGTATCTGGTTTTTCAGCAGACTGTAGCAGATAAAAGTAAACCTTGTACTTTACAGCCATGTAAAAATACTAACTTGTCATTTAGCGAATACCTCAATACTGAAGGAGTTCAATTTACGTTTGTCTAAGTAAAAAACCGTCGGGCTAGCCACCCGTCCTCGTAACCGCAATTGCTATATAAACAACAAACATGAATGCTTGTTGACCGATATACTGTGTAGCATGGGGGGATCTAAGATTCAACGATCTCCTGCGGTACAACAAGTTAGTGAAATGTGTTTTATTCCGTTTGAAGGAAGCCTTACACATAGTCAGCCAATAGCTGCCTGATCATGATGCACGACTCAAATGTAAACACCAGAGGGCGCAGATTCCCTTTCAGTTATTCATTCATTCATTAGCGTTATTGTATGTCTAAGCTTCGATGGGTTTTAAGCTCTAATGCCTCACAAAGAGCAGCATATAAAATAGAAGTGAAAAGATCCCATTCCGCTTTCCGGACATTTCAGAAGGCCAAAAGGCATGCATTTTGAAGAACTCAAATTAGTTTTTGTGTTTACAACGTAGATTAAGTTTTGCCTCTGAAACAATTTACTCTTGATTAATAATTATACCACAGTTTATGAAGGTAAATTCAATAACACAACATTTTGGTTTAATTTTTAAACTATTTAATTAGATATTAAAATTGGACTTTTGTGAGAAATGTGTTCTACTCAAGCCAATCTGGTTAAAACATCTCACTTCCAGAGTTTTAAAGCTGCAGTGTTTTGAACACGACTGAAGTTCCCTGAAATCCAGGCAACTCCTGGTTTTCTCTGAAGTTGCACTGAAGCCTGACCCTGTTGATTCTGGACCTTAGAAAGTCCTCTGGGTAAACCTCAGCAAGGCTTTAATGTAACCGGGTAACACCAAATTCCTTTTACGTTACTCATTCTCTTACAGGACCATGTTATTGTTACAAAGATTAAAAAAAAAAAATTAATCTTTTTGAGCAGTGGGGAATTTCCACAGGAGCTGTTCAGATTCAACAGCTTACTTTGAGGAACTGGGCATTCTTAGGCTAGTCTAGATCCATGGACTTTCTACCGTTTCTGTTTAAGAGGCTGTAGAATAATACTGTCTCTCCAGCCGAGTTTACCTTTTCTCTGCTGAGTTTACCTACTGAATTTTGTGACCGGGTGGAAGAGGGGGTCAGATTTCCTCGCCCACAATCCCACATCAAACAGCACCCTCAGGAAGCAATCCTCCGTTGGTCTGTTGTTGATTACAGGGTTAATTACAGGCAGCTCATCCTTTGACACACCCTGCAAATCCTCAGCCTTGTCTATGGCTCGTGAAATGTGAAGGGTGGTGATTTTGGAAGAAAAAAAAACATCTCGGGGGAGTCAGATATGTGAGGCCATGCGACCCAGGCTCCTTCTTCACGGTGTGAGGGCATGTCAGTCAGGAATCCCTCAACCTCCCAATAACCCAGTCAGTAGCCTGTCCTGTGTGGGGGAGGAGCTTCTGATACACAGACACAGGCTGAGATACTTTGTAATTTACTTCTGGCCAGGAGGCACTGAGGAGCAGGCCAAGGATCACTCAGCAATTCAGCTGGCTTGTTCCTGAACCCATTCCCTGCAGAACTGTGCGGTATTAGCAGACAACTCCTAACATTGTCTGGCAGGAACATCTGGCTTAAGGAAACTTTGGCTTGCAGTTTCAGAAGAGGGACTCCAAATGGAAAATTTAAGACAGTTGTGTGAGTTTCAGGATCATTAACCACCACATCGCCTACTGTCCAAGAGGCAGCTGTGCACTTTGTGTTGAGTTTTTGGATACCCCCCACCCCCCTGCGTTCCATGTGCTACATGGCCCAATTTCTCCCAGCATGATGTAATTTCACCCTGATGTCACATGCGTCTGGGAATGCAAGCTTGTGGGAACTTGCAAGGCTGCGGCAGCACTGAGTGGCAAGATTAATCCAGGATGAGGGGGTGTAACAGTTTGCTTGCCTCCTCTCCAGATGAAGCCGCCCACCCTTTTCTACAGTCCATTTTAGCTGCACCTCCCTTCTTCTTTTGACTTTTCTGGTTGTATGACTAGATCAGAAATGAACATTTTTTTACTGGTTTACTAACACCATTTGCCAATCTCGCTGGGTGACCAGTAGGGGGCATCAGGGGTATTGTGCACAAGTGAGACGATCCAGTTCTGAAGCCCTGGCATGAGTGGTGCCACCCACTGGCCTGACACCAAGTGTCCCACCGCAGTACCCTTTACTCAGGCCGCACCGGCAAGCAACCTCTCTTTCGAGCCCCCATTACTAGAGCGTCATAGGTAAAGAACTAGCCACTGTGCTTCTTGTGGTCGGACTGTTAGCTTGGACAGACTTTACCGTTTCTGTCTGTTTCTCTATTGTGTCTGGTAAGGTCCAGCTTAAATCCCTAAATGCCACCTCTCCCTCCCAGCTCAGTGTATGCTGTACAAAAGCACATGCAACTTTGCGGGGGGCACATCGTCATGTCTTCCCAAAAAAACTGTCATTGAAAGGCATTTAGCATTAAGCCCTGTTATTACATCTAAGGACGTCACTGGCTATTCTGTTAGAACCTCCCAGTCTGTTTTTGGGGCAGGGGTGGTGGTCTCTTAGACAAAGGGTTTGGAGGGGCTGGGGGGGTCAGTGGCCCTGGAATGTGGGACTGAAACAAGGGAGCAGCAGGGGATCAGGAATGCTGACGGAAATGACTGCCTGCCACCCCTCCCCCCAGCACTTAACAGGATGTGTGGGCTGGAGGTCATCCAGGAGCTTTGAGAAACACATCAGCTGCCTGACATAGCCCACAGTAGTCTAGGTAGCCATGATTCTTTCATTTATGTCAGGATCTGATTTAATCTACCATGGCCATCCCCTTAGTGGTTGCTCCGGTGAAACACTGCTAAATGTTCTCACTAAAGTTGCTGCTCTTATAGTTAAAGGTGCAGTGCCTTAACCGCTGCACCCTCACCTTCACTCTGGAGCGACCAACTCCTTCCATCTCCACTAATCCTATTATGCCAGGAAACTCAAGGCCACTTTTCAGAATAATATATCAGAGTCAAGGGGATTACAAGGTCTGGGATTTACTATACATTTGATTCTGTAGTTAACGTCTATGTGGCTGTGATTGTCTAGACAAATATTCGTGTGTGCTTGTATGTGTGTGCGTACACCATGTTTTTATTACATTGTGGGGACAAAATGTCCCCAGGAGGTAATAAAAACCTGACATTTTACCTATTGGAGGGATTTGTCATCTCTGTGAATCCAATCAAAAAACCAAAAGAGCCAAAATATTTTGTGTTTTGTTTGGTTACTTACGGTTAAGGTTAGGGCTGGGTAAGGGTTAGGGGTGTCATAGTTACAATTTGGGTTAGGCCAATAGGAATGAATGGGAGGTTCCCATAAGGTTAGAAATACAAACGTGTGTGTGTGTGTGTGTGTGTGTGTGTGTGTGTGTGTGTACACAAACTGAGCAAATTTTCTCAAGGAAGAGTCATCTTGTAGTTTTATTAGACATGCCCTTTTTGGCTCATCTTTGACACGGAACACATGTTGTGGCTGGAATCTGCTAGAAGACAGACAGATAGACAGACCGACACATACACACCCAAGTTTAAATTTTCACCTTGCAGAACATGATTCTTGACTCCATTCCCACAAAACCTGAAATCGGATAATAGACTAGAAGTTGGATGGAGCTTTGGCTGACGGACTTAAAAAAAAACACATTGCCTGGAGGGGAGATTTCCAGTAAGTCTGTTTATCTGGGATAACTACACTGATGGAGGTGTTCTCTACACTGTTGTTCACATACACACTGACGCCCATTCCGACGCTCACCTATGACACACTTGGCATTTTGAATCATCAGCCAGCCTGCTTGTGGGTATGTCCCTTTGAAGGATGACACAGGAAGCAGAGGGATCTTCCTCAGGTCACACTAGCGTGTGGCCCAAGGCCCAGTGCTTCACAAGGCTACCCTCTCTGCCCCCCCCCCACTTCACACACTAAGAGCTCTATGTACAGACATAACAATGGATGAAAGGAGCCTCTGAATGTCTCTGACCATTCACTGGGGTCAGGTGATCTTCTGTTGGGGTCTCATTGACCTTTAAGCATCTGATCATAGCTGAAGGCCTGATGCATGGCGTGGTGCTTTTGTGGGGTAGGGGTCTGTGCCAATGTTCTGAAGATTGCTGGTTTGAATCCCTTGGCCAGCAGAGTAACCATATCAGCTCTGGGTTCTTGAGGAAGGCCCTAAATCCCAAAAACTGCTCCCAGGACTCCAGGCTGTGTGCCTTACGCTGCCCTCTGACCCCAAGGTTCACTTCCACGTGTGTGTATCTCACAGAGAGCAAGAAGATGTGCAAAGACTAAGGAATTATTATTTAGCTGTGCAAATTGCCAATAAAGTATCATTTCATTTATAATGTTTGCAAGATTAACTTCATTTATTCTCATGCAGTTGTTTTTTTTAAACTTTCAGACACCTTGTCTACCTGGTTGTGTCGTACCTTGGATGTCTGGATGATCCATTTCCTGTGTGTGATTGTCTGCATGTGTGACAGAGTCTTCCCCCGTCAGCTGAGACAGCTTTCTGGCATCCCCCTCTCTCCGGTACTGCAGTCATTTGTCTTGTCTGCATGAGACAGGTGATTGGCCAGATAGCGAGCAGTGTCCCCAGGAGGTCAGCAGATGGCACCTGTAAGTCTCAGAGGCTTGCATTAACGCTTTACCCACGGAGGCAGTCTGGCGGTTACCGTTGGGGTTCAGAGAGGGATGGCGGATGGCAAAGAAAGCCTAGACAGTACAAAAGTTTGGTAGCATGACTTTTAAAGGTCAGGATGGAAACTAAGTGGGGAAAAAACCTATTCTCACATGAACAGTCGGGACTGATTTGGCCTGTCACGGGGGATCAAGGCTGCAGCAAAATGGCATACGATTTCGCTGCACACGAGCCAAGCAATCCTGTCGCAACACACTTTCGCTTTGCAGCCATCAGACGTGCCAGATGTTATTGTTCCGCCAGCTGGATCCTCATTACTAGGCAACTGGGCCACACAGAGCCCAGGAAAAGGAATGTTTACTCCGGGTGGTTGCAGTCATCATGGCCTCCTTGTTGCAGATATGGCTGAGACCCCGAGGTTTAATGGCGTGAGTCAGGTATCCCTGGACAATAAGCCTGAAGGCAGCTGTGAAGTCTTATTTTGAATCAACGCACCTGAAAGCTTTTGGAACTGGGCCATTCGTTATGATAGGAAACTTACCTCTGCCTTACATGTTGGTATTTGTCTGTTCCATAACTGAAAGATGACAGGAATCCTTATTTAGAAATTCATACCTTAGCAGCAGGAGCTTGTAACACTTACCTTTGGGTCTCATATGATAAATGGTGCTTTTCACACAGGCTTAACTAAAGTGTGAAACAAGGAGGATGATGGACAGGGAGTAAATGCTCACTGGCTAGCAGTTCTCAGAAGCAAAGAGAACCAGGAGTCTGGTTCTGTTTATTATCTGTACCCGGTGCCGACTCCTCACTCACACGGCTGACCAGCGAACTGATGCCACCTCAAAAGGAGGGGCCAGCACGCATGCAGCTGGCTAGTCAAAGTGTCGACGGTGAGTTACAGCATCCGTGACATTACAGGAGACGAGCAGACGGTCAAGGCATTTGGAAACCTGCCCCTTCAGTAAAACTGGCTTTGGATTTGGTTTTTCTGACACAGATTTTGAAAACGCAGTGCTTGTGCTTTCCCACCGTATTTATTTATTTTATTTTTTTTTGTACTTTAAAGACATATGACAGGGTGTAACAATGCAACTCGCAAGGGACGGCCCGTGGCCGTCTGGCCCGCCTTTCCAACCTCACGGAGCCGTACGGACCACCCGCTTATCGGCGTCAGGCCGTGTGGCAGCTTCAGCCTCTGGTGACCCCCGGGCCAATGGCGTCGTTCCCAGTACGCCAGCCCAGAGCGTGTGCTTTCAGGCAGACAGCCAGGAGAGCAGTCCTTCGGCATAATTAAATTAAACCTTCAGAAGAATGGGCCGTCTTTCTCTTTTATTGGCTGCACAGCTGTCACCGGGGTGACAGAACTGTGACATCACAGAAGTGCCAGACTGCAGAGGTTAGATGGACAGAGAGCTGACAGTGGATTTACAAGGCTGGTGTTTACTTCTTCCTGTTAAGGGTGGAGGGGAGGTTGTGTTCCTTTGTGTGTGTGTGTGTGTGTGTGTGTGTGCATATGTGTGCCTGGCCTCTTCCTGTCTGTGTTCCTGCACTCCAAACCCCCACAGCTGGGGTGGGGGTTGGCGGGCATGTGTCAGTTCAGCTGTGAGGTCTTTGTGTTCTCGCTGGGGTGTCCAACCCGCTCAAATCATCACGGCCGACCACAGCATTCTTCACTGGCAAGACCCGAAACCCGAGCTCCGTCTGGGAGCGGCGTGCTAACAGCTACGCCACGTAAACAGCCCTGGAAGTGTTTTTCATCTCTGAGCTGAGGGAGGTGTCAAGCAGTGGGGGTGAAGAAGGGGGAGCCCTGACGGGACGGTGGGGGTAGACCATTGTCTTTGATATTTACCAGCTATTCACACACACTTGTCAGAATGAGTTTTTACACGTATTCGTCAGGCAGACAAACCCTGGCCTGGCGCCAGAGTACAGCAGAGCTTGTGTAACTCTCTTGGATCGTAGTCCCTGACACACCGCCTTCCCTGTTCTGACTCCTCTGAATCTGCCCTTAATTTGTCCCCCTGTCAGGCAGTTTTGAAGCCCAGCCCCCAGGGGGGCGATCTCAACATCTGCCTCACTCTGGCCACTCATGCCAGGTCGGTTGGCACGTGAAAGGAAGTTCTGGGAGAACCGGGGGGAAATATTTCTGGGTCAGTGGGATCTTAGGAAACTACCAGACTGTCTTTACTGGGACAACATTTGATGCCCCCAAACCCCCAGATGAGTTTAGGTGATTCTCCACTTCCAGAGGAGTTTGTAAATAAACTGATTGACCCACTTTTTTGAATGAGGAAATAAAAATAGAGGCTTCTCTCCTTTCTTCTCTCACATGTTTTTGGTGTGGGTGGGTGTGTGTGTGTGTCACAGCAAAGCCTACGCCTTGCTCGCCCAGTTGCCTGGCCTGTAACATGAGACAGAGACAGGAAGCAGACCACTTCTTTGTCCTAAAGGGAAAAAAAGTGAAATTCCTGACTGAGAGAGGGAGAGAGAGAGAAAACGTGGGGGGGGGAGGATAGGTCTGGCATGCTGGTGTTGACTGCGCACGCCTGTCTGTGTGTTTGAGCTGCTCACACTGGGAGGCGACACTGTTTCTGCTGTCTGAACTGCCCCTGCTTGGAAGCCCTCGTTATTCTGCCATCTCTGACCTGGCTTTGCTAACGAGCCGCTGTTTAATGTGCGCGTGACGTCTGGCAAGCCGGTTCTCAGATATCCAGCGCAACATTTTAGTTATTGTGGCACAGTTAGGTACAGCAATCATGAAACAAAACAGCATGTGAAACACTGTTTTGCTGTCTGGGGGGCTGTTTTAAGGGAGAACACGGGTGCAAATATGGATGTGCATCTGCCCTGGGTACATGGTGCGTCCTGCATGTGTGAGACCGTGTTTATTTACACATATGCATGTAACTGTGCTCACGCTTCCATGTGTGTAAGAGGGAAGTTTCCTTGGCCCTGAAATGATTGCCACGTCCCATCTAAACCCCCCCCCCCCCCCCCACCCTGCAGTGTCGTCATGCATCACCACTTACAAGAAGACCCCGCCCCCCATACCGCCCCGCGCCGCCACCAAGCCCTTCATCTCCATCACGGCACAGAGCAGCACCGAGTCGGCGCAGGACGCGCACCTGGACGGGCCGGGAGGGCGCGGAGAGGCCACCATCCAATCGGGTCTTAGCAACTCCACGGAGAGCATCGACAGCATGAAGGCACTGACGGCGGCCATCGAGGCAGCCAACGCACAGGTGCATGGCCCCGCCAGCCAACACGTCAGCAGCAGCACTGTCGTCACCATGACTGCCGTCAACGCCGCCTTCACCCAGACAGCTGAAGACAGGAGAGATGCCCTCAGGAAGAGCAAGTGCCTGTCCATCGGGATACAGGTGAGCCTCCTCACGCCCTCATTGCCCTCTGATTCCGGGGCGATGGAAGGACGGGGTAGATTGAGAATCAATTACTAGATCGGGAAGTTGTCCGCATTTAATTCAAAATATGCAGAATCCCAAATGCTCATGTCAGTGCATCTTAGCAGTGGCCTCTTCCCAGGTGGACGGCCCCGATGACCCCGATGACCTGGACGATCACAAGTTCCAGTCCGTGGGGGTCCAGGTGGAGGACGAGAGGTGGTAAGTGGGAGCTCCCCTGAAGAGACATTGGAGTTACAATGAATTCACTGTAAAGTTTAACAGCAGCATAGGATGTAAGCAGTGCCGTATGCAGAAAGTTTTCATTGATTTTTTTTCATTTTGTTTTAACTTGAAAGAAAAGTAAACAACATTCCCTATCCTATAGTCTTTACTCGTCTCCTCTTCACAATAACTCCACAACCCCTACCCTCTCCCCCTACCCTGTACCCCATACCCTTTCCTCCCTACTCCCTACCCCCTACCCTCTCTTCTCCCTACTCCTACCCTCTCCTCCCTACTACCTACCACCTCCTTTCTTCTCCCTACCCCCTACCCTCTCCTTCCTACTACCTACCCTCTCCTCTCTCCTCCCTACCCCCTACTCTCTTCTCCCTACTCACTACTTCCTGTTCTTGGATAATGTATGGCAGATAAAGAAAAGCTTTGACAGAACACCAGTAAAAACCTATTTGTTGAAATAATCTGTTGGCTGTATGTCATTCATAACAGCTGCAGTAGTGTTCAGAATGGTCGTTATTCCAAATGCCTCTCTGCATGGTTCCAAATGTCTGCTGCCTTGCCCAAGCTGCCTCACAAACCCGTTTCCTTTTTTACGCAGAGTAAAACTGATTCTGTGCTGTTGACCTGTAGGTCATCAGTTTAAGCCCAGGGACTCCACAAAGCTCACAGCACCACCTCCGGAATCCCAACGCCATTTATAATATGGCAGGTTCCGCCCATCCTGAAGCAGGGCACCCAATGAAGACACAGCAGGGTTGACTTATGTCTGTCATTGTTCCCAGGATGGAAAGAGGGAGTTCCCATGGCAACTAATCCTGAAACTGACCCCCATACTTTGTCTGTTTCATAATAGTTAAGGTTAACAATCAGCAAATCATTAGCTGATCCTTAATCAGAGGAAAAACGTAACCAGTGCATGCCCCAAGCCAAGCAGCCAATGAGAACCCTTCCCTCCATTTCTCCTTGACATAATATTTTTGGTAGGTGCTTTTGTCCAAATTACATACAGAAGTTGCTGCAGTATTTTATAATATAATATGTATAATATGATATCTTGTTCATCTCTCCAAAGATGTGAATTTGTAGGTTTGTTTTTGGTCTTGACTCCGGGGACTGAATAGTTTAGTGGATTCTGTTAATTATTGACTGGTTAGAGAGTGGAGCATTTGTGTCAGCTGACCAGCTTGCCTTTGCAGATGAGCGATCATAAACATCATGGAAGATTTGGTGTCTCTGCTCTGACCAGTGGTGGAGAGGATCTTTTTTTGGAAAACGTGTATTCTGAACATCTCCTCTCGGGTTGTTGGGTCTCATAATTCCCATGAGGTGGTTCACCCTCCACCCTCAAAAAGCCTCAGCAGAATGATGTGGGATGGTTAATGGCTAACAGGCTGCTGCATTGCAAACCCCTGTCCAAAGCCCGATGGGTCAGAGGTCACCTGTGAAAAGGGTGTAGCACCCTCCCCTGGGGGGGCATCGTAAACATCACCAGCACCTCGGGAACGGAAAAGGAGATTCCCAGCTGGTCAGCAGTACTGACCATAAATGCTCCCGTAACCAGACACCAACTCAAAAGACCACCTCCGCTGGGGGTCCGTTGAATGGCAAGACCCCACCCTTCCAAATAGCCGTCTGAGAATCCTTTAGTGAGCACTGAATAGCGGATGCAGAAATGACTGCCATCACAGCCCACCATAGTTTTGGAGACGGTTTAATAGATGGTCTTTTGTGCTTTTGTAAATCGGGCCATCTGACCGGGTCCCATAAGTCTGAAGGAGAATGTACACTCCACCCCAAATATTCCTTCTTCTCATCAGCCCTGCAGGATATCAAAATATCCATGTTTCTGTTTCAGTTTAACCTCCAATTTAATAAAATCTGCAGGTATCACAACTCTTCAGCGCAGGGACAATGGACAACCATGATCAATTCATGGGTCCAGTTCATACCTCCTGCTACACTGGGTGCTGTTCTGTGTATTGATGGTCTAGGTCTCATGAACCAAACTACCTCACCCTGGGTATGGCATGTCCATCTGGGGGTGGCATGTCCATCTGTAAGACCTAAAGGGAGTGTCAATCTCCATTGCTGACCCCTGTGAGTTACTCATGACCAATGGGCTTCCTTGCACAAGTGAAGCTTTTTGAATCTTGTTACGGGATTAGCTAATTACGCCCTGTCAGTCATGTGAGCTGTCGACTTGTTTTATTTTTATTTATCTATATTTACCCCCTTCTCAGGTGGTAAAGACGCCTCCGGCCAATTAATTTAATTATTGCTTAACGTCAAAATAAACATTGTTCAAAGACCTGTTCTTCTGTATTCGGGTTTCTGGCTATGGCTGTTAAGATGATTAAAGTACATCTTTGTGGCGCATATTCACCATCACGCAGGACTGGCTTGCTCTAGAATGGCTCTTCTCATGAATGAAGAGTGCTCGATCTGACCTGGGGCTGTTGTTTAAAGAAAACAGCGCTTTTTCGGGTGTGCAGGCACAAGGCATCCCTCAAACAAACGGGATGGAGAGCTGAGGCACCCGCCGGTGAATTACTGATGGAAATGAGGCCCTCACACACGTGTGTCTTTGAGGAGGCAGCCCTTTTCAGAACTGTGAAAAAAAGGAAGAGACTGTCGCTAGGGCAATCTCCAGACAGAGCATTATTTTCTGGAGCAGTTTGCCGTGCCGTTTGATAGACACAGGGACCTGTATCCAGGTCCAGCCAGGTCCCGTCACCCCACTGGGGGTGGTGGTCATCAAGGTGGCCTGCGATGATCAAAGCCCCAGGGTTCTGCTCACCACCTGCTCAGGCCAGTTCTTTGACTGCCCATCTGATCCTGTAGGAGTCAAAGCTAATGATATGGACTGGGGGGTGTTTAGCTGGTGGACCAGTCAGACTAAACAGGACCTGTGTTTTCGGTTAGCTCCCAGTGGGGTGGCCAGGCATGGAACCCCTGTCTATTTATGGTAATACCCCTGTCCTTGGAGGGTGGCACCCCATTCATCACTGGACAAGCTGCAGTCAGTAATTCCACATGATAAAGACTGAGGCCTCAGGCCTCACAAGACTGCACTCTTAATGGTGGAAGGTGAACCCCTTAGCAGAATACCCCCCATATATAAACAAACACACACACACACACACAGAGTCACGCTGGCAAAGGCGGGCATGGTGACGTCAGTGGCCACAGGCCAGGGCGTGCCCAGCATGGCTGCCGTGGGATGGTTCCGTCTCATGTTCATTCACGTGTGATGCCCAGCACCACACGCTTCCCACAGTACCTGTTATTTTTATGGTGTGTTCATACGACGTTAATTTCGTCTCTTTTCTGAGCGTCAGGTGTTTAACGTTAATGTTTCACTTTAAGTGGACCTGGCCAGAGTTTCAGTTACGTAATTGAAACTGAGTAACTGATTTCTGTTGACAGTCCTGTGAGACTGGCACCCTGTCCAGGGTGTGTCCTGCTTGGGACAGCCTCTGTGTTTTACAAGATAAGTGGCTGTGGAACATGGATGGATGGATGGATGGATCATACTGGAACCTTACTTTCTTTTTCAATGAGGGAGGAAAAATAATTCAAAATGCACATTGTACATTAATGTACAAAAGTCTTAGGCACTCAGAGAGAATGTTAGAGGCCATTTATCTGGGCAGTAACTGTATATTAGAAAAAAATCACAATTTAATATTAGAATATAAACAAATAAGCAGTAATACAAAAAGAAGTAAAAATAATTTCTTCTATTCTCCAAAATATTACTGATATCTAGTTGGATGGCTCTAACAGTATAACTTTGGTTTCCAAACCTCTCCTCGAATGCACCCCCAGCCATTCCATGTATTTCTTCATTTTCACCACCAGCTCACTTGTGAATTTAAGTAGTTAATTCACTTTATGAGGTGGTGATTAACCAAACAAGATGCACTCCTAGTTGAGCTCCACTGGTACATGGGTATGTTGGATGGTAACTGTAAATTCTTGGGTGACATGAAGAGATGTTTTGAAATATGTAAAGTCATACACTTTGACCAACATGAATTCATAGTTTTACACCAACACGAGCATAAATTTAAACATAGTCTTTATCATCTGCCTATAACTTTAGCACAGTACTCTATATGTGTGCAGAAATATCCAAAAATCACATCTGTCATAAATTGAGACCGGCTGTAACTGAGATTAATCTCCGCCCCCACGTAGCGCAGCCGTATGTCCTGGGCTTTTTGGAATAGGCTCCAGGCCCCACGTGTCCCTGACCAGGACAAGCAGTTAGAAGATAGACGTAATTAATACTAATTAAAAAACCCTCTGGCACAGCAGATTGAAATTACAGTAGCAATTTAAGTGGTTTACAATTTAACTTGTATATACACCGGGCGTTTCAGATGAAGTTCTCAAAGGTACAAGAGGAGGCCCTGGTGTGATCAAACTGGTCACCCGAAGGCCCCTGTAACCCCTGCTGTCGGTCTCCCGGAAGCTCATGGGGGAACATCTGTGTGTTTGATCAGCTACAGGCGGTTGGCGCGATCCAATAGCGTGACTGCAGCGGTGCAGGCGGACCTGGACACAAGCGAAACGTCGGATGGTGCCGCGGACTCCCCGGTGCCAGAGCAGCCTTCCTCTGCCGGCCTGTGCCGCCAGTACTCTCGTGATGCCACCACATCCACCGTTAGCATCCAGGGCTCAGGGAACCACTACCACGCCTGCGCCACCGACGACGACTACGGCCACGTGGGCTTTGACCCATCCATCCTGCCACCGCCGGACCCCTGGATCGACAGTGTGACAGAGGACCCCATGGAGGTGGTGCAGCGTGCCTCCTGGACTGTACAGCGTGACGGCCGCTGGTTCCTCAAGCTGCTGCAGGCTGAGTCTGACCGCATGGAGGGCTGGTGCCGACAGATGGAGCAGGAGGAGCAGGAGAATGACCTGCCTGATGACAGTGAGTGAGCCGGGCAGACACGGGCCACTTTATTGTGGTACATCACTGTACACGACAGTACACAACCGTACATAAATGTATATGGCCGTGTGCATTAAGATGACTCAGTGTTAACCGCCTTGACTTCAGACTGTATTTTGCACTAGGTTCCGGCTGTAACATCGCCAGCTTGCTTCAAACAGCTTAATGAGCAGTATTTATTACACTCAATCATATACATCACACACAGTTAAATTACATCTCTCCGTATGTCTTTGCCCTGCGGTGAAATCCCACCATCCACCAGGCCCTGCCTGTTCTGGGGACACAGTAGCCCTGGGGGCTGACAGTGGGATACAAAGAGCAGCTGCCCCCTTTCCCCACCCTGCGTGTGGCTTAGTCACCACAGGATGTGAGGCTCCATCTGCTCCCAGCCGCTTGACTCTCCCACTCACAGGGTATTTATAGGCAGAGTATCTCCCTGGCCTGCTAACAAGCGCATGGCCCTGCCTATCACGACACCCCGGCACCACCCCCTGATCCCACCCTTGTGTGTGTGCGTGTCTCCCCATAGTCCTGGGAAAGATCCGGAGCGCAGTGGGCAGTGCTCAGCTGCTGATGTCTCAGAAGTTCCAGCAGTTTCAGGAGCTGTGTGAGGAGAACCTGGTAGGCTCCTTCCACCTGATAACAGACACCCCTTATGTTCAACTGAAGCAGCTGGCATTTTTTAAAAAAACGCAACTAACTTTTAATCTTTTCCAGCTTACAATTTGCATTCAGCTCTTTTTACACATAGATGAAAATATTCCTAATAGATGTATATAAATGTAATTATGCATATTTTTGTTGTTGTTGCTTAGCAGTCTTGTTCAATGTAATGTATAGCATTTCCCATTCATGTTGATTCATGTTTACAGTAGTTTTCAGTATTAAATGATTTAATGGTAGGAATCACCTGACTGTGCAGAGGGAGAACTTACAAACTGCCCCCCCAGAACCCCAACAGCCACCCCCGGCCCATGTCTCAGGACCTGGCTGGTTTCTGGGACATGCTGCAGCTGTCCATCGAAAACATCAGCCTGAAGTTTGACGAGCTGCATCAGCTGAAGGCCAACAACTGGAGACCACTAGAACTTCCAGAGAGGAAGGTGAGGGGCATGTACTAGGCCTGGAGCTCGAACCTGGAGCCTGGGACCCCGGCCTGCAAACCAGGGCTACAGACAGGCCAGCTTGTTGGAGATGAAAAAGTCCAGATAGTCACATTGTGTAATACTTGTTCACAATATTTGTTGTTGTCCCTGTTGCGTGTGTAGTATGTACGAATATTGGATATCTGTGCTTCATGTAATTATTTTTATCCATTTCTTGCTTTTTATGATCTTTCAATTTGTATATTGTATGTGCTGGATGTGTTTTTATTTTCTCTCTCTGTCTCGACTTGTTTTCCATCTTGATGGTTTTATTTGTTTTTTCCATCGACAGTGAGCTGGTCATTCCGTGTGACACGCACCTGGTCCCCGTCGCTGGTCACACGCTCACCCCACACACTTGGCCGCACTTGTCTATGAATGCTAGCGCCTCGACCGCGGTCATCCCAGAGTGCCACGGTCATTAGCTGTGCAGGTGCCTGCTGGCGTTCCAAAGGGCCGCCTTTAACTCCGACTCCGCCTCTGACTCACCTCTGACCCCGCCCCTGCCGCCACCCACAGCTTAGCCGTGACTGTTAACCAACCGTGTGTCTTCTATGTTCAGGAGAGGAGGATCCCCCCTCCCGTGCCAAAGAAGCCCCCAAAGGCCCACCCACCTCTTGCACGCGACCGGTCCTTGGAGAGCTCGGAGCGGCAGCGCCTAGAGGCCCGGAAGCGGCTGCTGGCCGCCAAGCGAGCTGCCTCGGTGCGACAGAACTCGGCCACCGAGAGTGCGGACAGCATCGAGATTTACATCCCTGAGGCCCAGACCCGGCTATGAGTCCCAGTGCGGCGTGAACGCAGGCAGGAGAAAACTCACGCCCATACAGGCACGCGGCCACTCACTGCTCCAGGTGCCTGGTAGAGAAACCTCACTCTTGTAAAGAGGAAGTGTCTCTACGTACCATTCTTACTCTTCACATTAAATGCACATGATTTGGGACTGGATGTCTAAATCAGGGTAAGGCACTTTTTCTTAATTGGGGTCACACAGTTGCACATCCACAAATACATTCGGAGTGGGCCAGATGGCGGGGCTTATAGTACAATGGCCTGCTGGAGGGAGGAGGAAGACAACGGTCAAGCCTAGCGTCCATCCTGCTTTCTCCCCCTGGTTGGAATTATGACCAGGATTCCCACCTCACAGCCAGAGGCGTAAATCTTCTCCTCAAAAGAGTTGCTTATATGGAGCCTGTCACTTTCAGCATACCCACGTGACCATGCGATAAATACGCCATAGCTAGTGCGCACGAACATGAAGCTACCCGCCCATCCTAAAGACACACTGCAGAGACTGTGTACGTGTGTGTGTGTGTATGTGTGTGTGTGTAGAAGATGGCTGGACCTCCTGCCTTGCCATCCCGCAGGCCTTAGCCCAGAGCCTTGCGGGCACTGGGACACGTGAGAAGAGGACAGGGAGGCGCAGTCGCACACTATGTTCTGCAGGCTCCCACGGATTGACCGAAGAGATTGGCCCATAGGGCCCAAGGTGACCCTGAACTACTCGCAAGTCATATTTCTCTCAGCACCCCCCCCACGCATGCCATCTTCATGGCTGCCCTCTGGGAGCAAGAAGAGGCAGCCGGCACTCAAAGGCACGGGTCGTTGTTTGCCCCCAACGCACACACATTTGCTAACTGACTGTGTTTTTATTACAGTGCGACAAATGGGACAAGAGGTAATAGTGCAACACGGGCAACTTAAAGCAATATTCACCTTGAAAGACACCCATCATAAAAAATAACAAGTGGAAGAACAGTCAAACCGATACACCCTGATGCTCCAACGGATTTGGGGGGAGTTTATGGTTTTAAACATTATACGCGGTTTAAAAGGATGCCTTCATTATGTACCTATTTCAGTTTGTTTATCATACATAAGCTTGTTATTGCGAATGCTTCTAACTGCTCATTCTAGAGAATTATATTTCTCTGTATTTACACTGCTTTAGTCATCTGTGGGACAAAATATTCTTAAATGCATATTATTGATGAAAGTTTTTTTGATTGGCTTGTTTTTTTTTGTAAAGTCGGGTGGGGAGTTTTTGTGGATTTGTGTGTGAATTGATAATCTTTTTGGGACTCAAATAAGTTTCCTCGAAAAAACGCTAACCTAAATATCAAAGCAAAAAACAGACAAAAATATGATTAAAAAAACAGTCATGAAATGCAAATGTATCATCGTCCTATTTTCTTAATGAAATCTATCCAGTAGCAAGTGCAGTGGCTTCATTTTGTTAGCAATCTCTTTGGGTTAACCTTCACTGGTGGAAGGTTGCTTAGTCAAAAGAACCCTTCCCCAGGTAGGCCGGGTAAAGCCAGACTACCTGGTCCTGCCTGCAGCACAGGGGGGCTGGCTTGGGGTTAACTCTCAGGTAGGGATGGAGGTACAGACAGCACAGCAAAATCAGGGTCTCCCAGGAAAAACGCGTGGCAGCATGGTGTGCATGCATGTGTGTGTGAACCGGCACCCATTCCGTGTGCCTGAGCGTGCGCTGTGCGACTGGGTTTCTAAAAGTGCTTCCTGATTTCCAAGGTCGATATATTGGCCGGTGATGTTGGCTGAGGTCAAGTGCCCTGGCGGACGCAGAGTGAAACAGACCAGTGATCTCACACCATAGTGTGAAAACGGGGGTTTATGCTTGTACAATGAAATTGGAAAGAGATTCGAGCATGTAGACACAATCTGATAAATGTAGGGTTAGATCTAAATTGTGTTTTATTATTATTGTTATTATTATTATTATTATTATTATTATTTTCCAGTGAACTGTTTGGATTCTGTTTAGTGTTTTGATGTCCTGATATTGTATATCATATAACACAACCATTGTGTGCGCAAACTTATGATGAACACACTAAATAAAGATTGATTTATTTATATATTTCTTTCTTTATTAGTGTATTTTATAATTTTTCCATTTGTTGTAGTCGTCGGTGTTTTTGGTCACCGATTAGGCCCTCTGGACTCATCTGGAACCAGGCTGATGTTCCCGGTGCCACTCTTTAAGCTTCTTCAGACCCCAGTTTCTGCCCAAAAGTTGATACCTTGGCAAAGTTCCTTTCCCCTTGCCGCTGCTGAATGAGTCACAGATCCACTAGCAAGGTCCAGAGCTTTGCACCCAGGAAGAATTGGACCTCAGCACACAGCCTGGCCAGGGGTGTTCCCAATTCCTAATACATGTGCCCAAAGGCAGTCGGTGGGGGTAGCCCCAGCCATGTGATGGACCCCCCCCCATACCTCACTTAGCAACAGCATGTCAAAGCTGAGTTGGGTGTTCCTAACTGTGAAAGGCATGAGAAACTTTTGGTGGGGTTGGCCACTGTAATTCGGCAAGTTGGTTAGAAGTATATACATGGCTCCACTTAAGACAAGACAGTTGGACATCCTGTGACATGTTTAAGTGAGGACATACATGGTCAAAATGAATTTGTACAGATTCTTAAACATACAAAACAATATCCTTAATTGTTCACTTGAAAAACAGTCAGTCTGTTATTACTCACAATTTATATGTTGAACTAGTTTAATCCTGAATCAGGAACCTTTAAGAAAGTTGAACACTGTATTCAAAAGATGTTCTATTTCCTTTCCCATCAAGTTATCTGTATCTATAAAGTATGAAATACAGGTTTCCATTGTCCCATCAGTGTGGTACCAGACCAACCTTGTTATCTGGATCACTATGACTTTTTATTACTTTTAAATATTCAAACATAGGTTTTCACATGGTTTGTTAACTCAACTGACAGCATCAACTTTCAAATGAGTGGATCTTCTCTCTGCTGGGTCCTGAATCTTAGGCTGTGATCCATTCTGTGCTCACATCTGGTACATTAAAAGACAGCGATAGTTAGCTCAATTATCTGCCTTAACGTACAATGTAGCAGTGGGGCACAAAATACTCAGGGTAAGGGAATTAGCTACAATCACTGAAAGAAAACGTTTTCTAAGAAACTAATTTCAGAGAAAGGTGACGTGAGAAAAAAGTTTTGGGAAGAATGCTTTTCTTGAGACCCCTTTGATGTGTGTGACTTTTACAGCCTCGTGTTTGTCAATCTCATGACATGGTCTACTTTGACAGACAGTTTACTGCCTGCCAAAATGGTCAGAGTGTGATTAAAATGAAAATGTATAAGATATATTCCAGTACTCATTCATTCATGTGGTTCAATTATGTATTTAGTTGCCACTTGAAAGGAGAGTATATGCTTATGTCTGAAAGCATAAACAAAACTGTGAATGTATTAAGTTGCAAGACCCCCCCCACCACCACTTGTATTTGGAAACTTCATGGAGGTGTGTACTGTACATTCTCAACAGATTTCAGTTGGTTTTGTAATTTTGTAATTTACTGCCACCTCAATATATCATGTCAACATTTATGTCTATGTGAATAAAGCAACAAAATAAAACTATTGTCTTGCTAGTTTGATGAAAGAAAACAAAAAACTACATTTTTTTCAACTTGTGAAAAATATCCTATTTTAAAATTTTAAATTAAATAAATTTTAATTTTCAAAGGCACTTTGTAGTTTGGCAATGTGCATTTTTCCCCTCAAAATAACGTGTATTCTGTATCTTAAAATCGTTTTATTTGGTTCCCTTGATTTAAAAATATAGACAACACATTTATTCTTGTAGATGGACCTACTGACATGGCCGCTCAATATCAAGTTTTCTTTGCGATAGTAACAGATAAACGAACACAAATAACAGGCTAGTGGCCAAAAAACTGAATTTGTTATAAGGAATTTCAAGATCTTCAGAGCAGGCTAGATGAGTTTGTATACAGACAAGCAAAACAAGTAAAAAGAACCTTGTAATTATATTAATGTTTCCCAGTGTAAAAAGTAATAAAAATCATATCAAACAATTCTACTTTGTAGTTGTGTTACATATTCCTGTTATTGCATGTAATGGTGTTAAATAACTGGCTACTGAAAATACATTTACCAACATAACAATACTGCTTAGATATTCGAGAGCCACTGCAGCGTATGAAACGTAAGGACGCAGCACGCAGTTTCGAACCGACGGGTAGTATGGGAAGCCGGATGTGACAAAAAGGCTGTTTTCCCGGATTTAAAGCAAACATTTAAGTAACTAAAAAAAAATTTACTAACAAATGATTACCTGATAAATTTCACAGACTTCTTAAATGTGAAACCTGAGAAACGTTTTATAAACTTTAAAAGACTTTTTTTTCATTTAGCAAATATTAACTGCTACATATAATGAACATTCGATTACTGGATTTGAAAAGCTAATCAGTTCAGCCGCAGTCTAACTGCAGAATACATCATAGCAAAGATAACCCATCAAGTCTACCTATAACCCTTAACAGCTATAGCATTATAAGTGTTCAATACATGGATGTTAAATGTTTAAAACAAAAAACGACTATAGACATCTGTGGACGTGTGCGGCTGAGCGGGGTTCTGTCATTCACGTAGCTGATCCACATGCTGCTGGACGAAGGAGCGCCTTTTTCGAGGGTTCAGCAGTAACGCAAGACCACAAGCGATATAACAAGAAGCTGATTCTGACAGATAAGGTCAGATAGGACACCGGGGAAAGCTGACTGCCATCCTCCCTGATTAATATTAAAAACATCAGACACCGGCTCTACGAGGGGGAACAGAATGGAACCACTCCTGTGCCACTCGCGGGAACACGGCGCTCACATTCGCTTAGTCCACTGAGCATTTACCAAACGTATAGAAGACATTCAGCAAAAACTAGGCAAACGCAGAGAACGCTAGCTAAACGTAACAATATTCCGGGTCATGCCTTTAGTTAAATGATTTTTTTGCGCTATAAATTGCGTGCCTATGTGTCGCTGCCTCTGTCCGTGACAGATTCCCATTTTACAGTCCAGGAGTCGATAGGGAAGGAACAAGATCAGCGATAAAAGCGGGCGCGGAAACGAGTGGACCTGGAACTTCACGGTGCCCGTATAGCCGGATTAAATTTCTGCTGTAAATTAACTTATGCGCGTTTGGCTGACGGCTGTAGATGGGGGATGCCCAGGTTCAGTATTACACTTTTACCTGAAATGAGGCCGAACAGCGATGCAGTGAGCATTGCTGCCCTTGGTGGACCACATTAGAGATTCAGTTTTATTATGATCTGTACCCCCTGGTTAAGTAACTGGCTAATTAAATGCTAGAAATGTAACCGAATTACAGTTAATGGGGGTGGCTCTCAGTGGATAGCTGTACTGTGGCTCCTGTGTCCATAGGGTTTGAACTCTTTCTGTGTTTGGGTTGTTCCTCCCACAGTCCGAAAAAGGTGGGGTCATGTCTCTACTTTGCTCTTAAAGAATTGGTTCCTGAACTTCCTGAGTTCAACTCTAGGACCATGGAAGTGTTTAAAAATTATGGATACACAGTGTCAGCGGGGCAAAAACCTTAAACATTGATCAGAACATCCATCCATCCATCTTCTACCCTGCTTACCCAGGACAGGGTCAAAGGGGACCAGGAGAGCCTGGCCCAGGCCGCATATTGCGCAAGTCAGGTGACACACTGGATGGGACACCAATCCATCATAGTGCCCATAATCATGCTTTAGACAATTTAGAGAAGCCAGTTCACCTGACTAAATGTCTTTGGACTACAGGTGGAAAGCGAAGTAGCTGGATGAAATCCATGCAAACTCCACACACACAGAGTAGGGGTGGGATTCGAACCCTCAACCATGGGTATGTGTGGCAACTCACGGAGCCACCTAATATGAAATTATAAAACACATGAAATGTTTTCACTGTAGACAAGCACTGATTTGTCCACCTATCCAGATGTACATTCAGAGGGGATTTTGAATGAATTTCAGCTCGAGAACCAGTGCTGCACTGAAGCAGCAGCACTTCCTGTGAGGACCAGAGGGATTCCGGATGACCACCGAGCCTTCCGTGTGCATCCCGCAATATGATTCGCAGCGACAGATCAGGGGAAAAAAAAAAAAAAAATTATAATGGCAGCATCAGAAATCCAGTGACACAGCCGCTTCATCACGTCTTCATCTCTAATGGTTTCACTGAGTGAGTTAATGTAAAACATCCTCGAGGCACACCGTACACAGAAAGAGGCTTCCACAGCTACATTGACGCTCATGGTGTCACCTCACATTCCCATTCTGCATGATCACTCAAACTTAAACCTATGCATTGGTTTGCATCAATTACTGCTAAGATGTGCCAGCCCAGATGTTTTTAAAATTACCTACATGCAACAAAAGCTTGAACATTTCTTCCCCCCCCAGCTTCAGTGATATTGGCAGACACGTGTTCCATGAGTGCACGGCCTCCATGCTGCGGCAAGCACAGTGGAAGCATGCAGAATAAAACCACGCCACAAGAACGTCCACTTTGACAGGCAAGGGACAACTAAACTCAAACTATATTGACAGGAAGAAAAAAAAAACAAGTTACACCAAAATATCCAAGTTCTTGATTATGAGTCCCTGGAACATTTTAAACAGAAATTTAACTCACTATCTGAGGTGCCTACATGCTTTGAGAGGTATGCATGTTTTCATCCATCCATCTTCTAACCAGGGTCATGGGGGGGTTGGAGCGTATCCTAGGCAGCGTAGAGCACAAGGTTAGGATTTACCCTGGATAGGACAGTCCACTGCAAGGCATATACAATGTGTGTTTTCAGAAGCAATAAAAGTTATAAGTACCTTTTACTAGAGTATAACAGCAGTTCTTAAAAGTCACCTCACTCCCATTTGGTAAAGGCTCCAATTCCTTCACCACTGTTCCGCATTCCCATCCACACAAGAAAAAAAAAAATAAAAATCTGACATTACTATTCTGCATTTCTAGCCGCAGCTCAAAACTACTCCTCACCACGGTCAGGGATATGTGCTTGCAGCACAAAGTGAAACAGTATTCCTAGAAAAGAAATTTTTATTTGAGGGTCATGTGACCTGAATTAGCCACACATTGCACAGTAAGAAAATTGGGGGTGGATGTTCAGGCACCCTGCACTTTGAGTTAGAGACCCAGTCCTTTTGAATCAACAGTACCACAATGTCATCTTAGTGTCTTTCCCTCCAGTTTACCTTTAAGATTACATACATGCTGTAAACTGAACATGGGGGTGGTCACCTTAACTTGGCAAAGTATCACAGTGTGAAGACGCAGGCATGTGGGAAAAAGTCAGATCACCTAACCCCACAAAGAAAGGAAACAAAAAGGTTTTAAAACTCAAAGTTATAAAAATATATACATTATATAATATGCACATACATATTTTCACGAGAATAGCCAACCACAGCAGTGATCGAGTTCATCATTAATGCCAACAAAATCAGAAGGAGCTCATGTTTTCACCTGGACCCAATTGTGCAAAAATTCATGGACAACAAAAATAAAGTAAAACAACAAGAAATGATCAAGCCCACCAAGCATAAAAAAAAAAAAAAAGAATAAATGTCAGGTAAGCCATCAAGAGGTTCCAAACCTTCTCGAGGGGAGAAAAAGAAAGAATGCATGAGAACTATGAGGTTAGGCCTGGACAGTCGACTTTGTTTCTGGTCATCTGATGTGCAAATATTAAAATCCCCACCTGCCAAGGCTGTGTTTCGCGACATCGTTTGTCAATAATATCAGTCATTTGAATTTTGAGAGCCCAGAACCAGGTGCACCTTCCTGCCACCACAGAAGATCCTTCAAGACACGATGGGTTTGGCCTGCCTCTCCATCTCAGCACGCCTCCTCAAGGCTACGTCCACAAGCAGCTGAAAGCCGCTGAAGTCTTGGGTTAGGTCGGGGGGCGTCGGGGGAGGAGTGTTGAAGAAGCCCCCTCTGGGGCTTGAGCCCCCCCCTGGGGCTGCCTCTCCCTGGCACACATTCAGACTGGGCTCCGTGATTTGTGAGACACCGTGGGTTGGGGCGCAGCCGTGGGCGGGGCTCACCGTTGCCCCATTGACCAAGGTGTGGCAGATGACAGACGGTCTCGGCGGTATGAGCGACTCAGCAGCCTTGCGCAGGTCAAAGTTGAGGGTGCGAGGGGCCTTTTCGTCACAAGACACCGCAGAGTGGGACACGCTTTCTGGGATGCCGCCATCGCCTGCTTTGCCTGTGCGGCGCGACATGGTGAACTGGTTTGGGTCCTTGCCGTCTTTCCGCAACATCTCAGGCAACAACCTCCGACGGGCATTTATGAACCAGTTACAAACCTAGACAAAAGAGGAATTAGGCAAAATTAACCTCTAACACCTGGAATATCCACACAGCAGATGCCTGTCATTACATTATATGTTGAAGAGTGATATGTATCCCAAATCAAGGACTGATTACCCAAACTAATTCACAAATGAACGTTTGTGAGCAATTTTAACAATTTGCTCACAAACGTTCATCATCTACCACTGTTCCGAATGTTCCAAAAAGTTGTTACTTGTGAGAGATTTAGCGCAGAACTACTCTCATATGTATTAAAGTTTCAACAAATGAAGATGTCGGTCTTACAACTCATTTGAATGCAAGATTTTTAAAGTGCGTCTTTATATAAGCAACGCTGTGGCCGTTCAACCCGTTCTCTTCCCCCCTTTTCACAAGCAGCCAGCTGCTTGCTATGACAATCATGGCGATGCCTGCATGCTTTGTTTGAAGCGGGCAGCCCAGACGCATAAATGCTCGGTCATGCAAATGCTTGCTGGCAGACAGCGGGGGGGAATTCCGGAGTGGATACTGCACAGCCCCCCCCCCAAGACCTCGGGCAATGGCAGCAGCGCAACTGTCCGAGTAATCCTCACCCCCTACAGTTACATCACTGGGCTGTTACTCGACGTTTAAGTGTTTAGGATGCTGCGCTGTACATGCAAATGAAAGACAGTTCAGTTTTAGACACCCGCATGTTTCAATTACAGTCACCAAAAATGCAGACGGAAAAAGCTTTAAACTGCCATAGCGGAGGAATAATCTCTTAATACAAAGCAGCTATTGATATATAAGGGCGGCGGGGGTGACCAGAGACCGGACCGGAATTGAAAGATGGCTGTGGATCAGAATTTAGGCTGCGCTGACCGCACCTGCAGTGTGGACAGACGGGTCTGCTTGGAGAGTAGCGCTTTCTCCTGTTCAGATGGATAGGCGTTATAGCGATGCTCAAACAGCCATTCCCTGAGGATCTGGACGGACTCTTTGGGCAGGTTTCCGCGTCTCTTCCTCTTTGCGTTTGCGGCACTGGAGGACAGGTCCAGGGGACAGTCCATGCTGTCGTCTTCCTCCGTGTCGCTCCCATACTGGGACGACTGACCTGCAAACGGAAAATGGGAAGCCCCAGTTACCACCAGTTCTCTATCAATAAAAAAAAAAACACAGACAAATCTGGCTGAAAAGTAAACTGCATGGGGGAGGGGAGGCAGCGGTGGATCCCGTCACATGCCAGAACGCATTTACAAGACATCAACTCTCCATACTTCCTTGTAAATACAGCGCACACTTTTACTAACCCTTAAAAACCGCAGGATCAACCAGTATGCGCATTTATGGAATTAGAATACTTTAAATACGTTTTTTTTTTTTTTTTAAATGAATCCTGATATATTAGGCGATTTTAAAGCACACGTTTTGTAGAAGTTTTCGGGAAAGAAAAAAAAAAAAAAAAACATTAAATACATTAAATACATTAAATACTGGAGGAAATATTCTGGTTCCCAAGTCATTCATGTTCAGACTGGTGAATCCTAGCTGACTCGCCGAAATGCCCATAGTTTCACGATGTGTCACTTTGTCGCGGAGAACCACGAGGCGTGAGTAACTTTGTGTCCCATGTGGCAGCGTGAGATCCCAGCTTTTTAAAGTCAGCGTTGAAGGGGAGCGAATTAGGGGGCATCCGTGTCTCACCATTACGAGATTCGGGTCGTGTAACTAACTACAGAGCGATCGGCTGGCCACCAGGTTAGGACAATGAAGTGAGATGAAGTCGGAGCCCAGCAGCGATCCACAAGAACAAAGAAGGGGCTCCCGAGTCTCGCCATACTTCAGAGAACGCCAGCATCATTACCTCTGCTATCCCAGGGTAACACGTTTACTCGTGTGTTTTTTCGAAAGAAAAACCGAAGGCACTGTAATTATTTTAACGCCAACTGGCTGTTTAGTTAGTCAGCAGCGACGCATGAGTTGGCTGCCAACTTCCAAACCTGTTGAAAATGAGTCTGGAGACAAAGGAAAGAAGGGGGGCTGCATTGGGCTTGTTTAGCTGTTCTACATCAACCCTGTACTTTAAAGTCGGCAAAAAAAAAAAAAAAAAAAAAAACAGACTTTGTGCCTCCCCCAGATGTTTAAATCCAACGCACTGTGCACTTTCGTCAGTTTAAATGATATAACAACTGGAAATACCGCGCTAGTCGGACGCCAGCTATTGAGACTTTCATCTCCCGAGGAGGCAAAGAATGCGAAACTGCTACTTTCACAAAGGGTCGCCTTACCGTGGCATGGTTCACGCTGAACAACGTTAACAAAATACAGCTAAATCAACACACAAAACGCGTAAACGATCGATGTCTCGAGGTGCAAATCAAAGAAATGCATTCATAAGTTTAATTAGCTGGCAACTTAGCCAGCACGCCAAGTCAACACGTCTGTGACCGGCCGGCTGTTTCACGACGAGATGCTCAGAAAAATGAAATCTTGGCGTTAAATGGGCAGCTTAGGATTTCAAACAACGCGTGTTAGTGCAGAGGTACTGCGTCTGAATTCACCACAGGACAAGCAAATCATTTTGACAGCCCGCCGGCACAGGCGACAGAAAATGCAGACTTCCACAGATTTGCAGAGAGTAGTGCGATATGCGCATTGGCCACGTTAGGTCAGACGGGAACCCGTTTCAAAAGGGAAAGTTCCCATTAAATCCGGGGCCGACTTCAATATTTGGCATTTAACGCCATGTGTCATTTTCAGCGTTCCGTCTCATCATATAACCTACCTTTTTTTGTTTTCATTGCGGTCCAGAATTTCCGAGAATGCCCTTTTCACGGCAGCCCCCCCCCCGCCTCAAGTGAAGACCAGGATCTTTCCCCTTATGTTTCAACCCGCGTCGATCCGCAGTCAGACCAGCCGCAAATCCTGACGGTAAAATCGCTATTTGCACCGTCGGTTCTGGACGTGCTTAGTGGATCACAGCTCGGCGCATTGTTGGGCTTCCTGAGATCCCAATCTTAAGTGACCGGCAAAAGCCCAGCTCAGCGTGCATTTGATCGTACAACGAGGTGACAGCTATCTTTGACAGCTTTGTGAGTCAACCCTCCAAGATCCACCCACTGGAAGCAGTCAGGAAGGCGGGGTGGGGGTGGGGGCGGTGACATCTACACCCTGGAAATACTGAAATCAAAGTTATTTTGCTCAGAAAGAGGGCAATCACGGTAACCGAACAGCTGTTGCTTGCAAATTTTATTTGAAGGCGCGCCTGTTATCAATCGCGTGGAGCCCGTATTTTGGCCGATCGGAGAATCTGTCAAAGCCGCCAGCCTGTCAGCCTATACTTGATCAGCGCTTTTCCGACGTGGATTCTACCGAGCTACGTGAAACGAATGAGAACTAGGCAAATAGTGCGTAGTAAATCTGTGGAGGTAAGCGGGTTGATCGCCATCCTGCTGGATTTTACATTCATAGAAGTACAAGAGAGGTGGCATAGTTATCCAGATATACGTGTATGACCATGAGGAAAGCGCCTTAGGGCTGAATGCATCACTCGGTAATTCTGACAAGCACGCGTGATTAATTGATATTCATACACTAAAGCATGAAGATCTCAGTTCTGCATATTTGTTGTACATCATTTAAACCGCGTTTTTTGTATCATTTGAATGTCAAATGTACTTAATCTCCACGTTTGTCACTTGCTTTTTATGGAAATGATCCTCCTATACAGTTCTATGTAAATTGTGACGCATGGTGAGAAACGACGCACTTCAGTTTTGCCATCAAGTGCTTTGGACAGCGATTGGTATCAGGTTCGAAACCCAGTCGCGTAATCGTGCCAAACCGGACACGCATTCAACGTCGTCTAGACTCCAGAGCCATAAAATGAGTCGGTCTTGTTTATTACGGCGTCCATTAAATTAACACCTGATAAAGATTAACTTTAGTCCTGTACAAGTGCTTTTCTACTTCACCCTAAATGACCCTGGAGAAGTAGGGCCACCTGTTTGATAGCTGATAATTAAGCTGTTCATTGTACAACATAACGGTCTGAAGGGTTGAATGTTATCCAGCAGGAGCGCTAGGTTTGATTTGGTCCCTTCATTTGCAGGTGACTTTTTTTTTTTAACCAGACGTAAGCATATTTGCTTATGGGAAAATATTTCCCTGAATGAACCCATCCACAGCAATAATACTATGATTTATTACATCGAGCGTGTCTCGGGGTGTTTACATGGTGTGTGCCATCTTTCAGATGCCTAGAAATATATAGGAGAATACAGTGGAATAGCGACCAGTTTCCTAATCCGATTTTCCGGTTCATGGTGATGTTAATGGATTATATAAAACAAAATATCGCATACAAAAGAAATAAACCATGTCAGAGAAACATGGCTACGTGTTATAAAAGTACACAAGTTCGCCTGATCGGTCCAAAAAGGAGGGCCGCAAAAATACCTAACAGGTGATGATTTTATCTATATGCCTATGTACATTACACAGTTAATATTTTCAGCATATAGACACAAACAACTTTCTGCTTTTTAAAAGTTTAATATAAACTATTTATTGGTAAGTACTGCTTTCAAGCACAAAACATTTACACTTTCTACAGATAACTGTCAAATTTTATCGTGGCGTCGTGCTGCAAAATATAGGCCTAGATTGCCCAAGACTCAAATTACTAAGCTTTACTCATCAAAATGGTCCTAGCAGGTGAAACTGTAATTTCATTCTGTCTGTATTGTTCATCTTCTGTTGTCATTTTGGCCCAACTTTTTGTGGGTCCCAACAGGTTGCAGTGAGTCGTTCTGTGACTGTCGATTTGTGTGTGGGTGTAAAGGACTGCACGTTTGCTATTGCTTATATAGGCTGCCACAAGACTAGATCTGGAAAACACTGATACAAGTGTATCTGGAACAGTGGACTAACTTGCACATCGAAACCCTTTGGTTTCTCTTTCTATTGGCGTAAACTGACCCAAATACACGAACACCTTCATTTCAGCCCACCATTCCAGGAAATTCGTAGCCATTAAAAATGAGGTTTTTTTTTTTTTCTTTTTTTTTCTTAATCCAAGCCAAGAAAACCGTGAATTTCATTTGTACTACGCGGCTGGACTGACGTCCCCTTTTTTAAAAAATACATCTGAAATTCAGCCTATCTTAGTAATCCTGAAGCCTTCATTTTTATTACAATTATTTATTACATCTCAAAGTTATTTATTATTCCATTCTTTGGTTTAACACATTTAAGGTTTTAGGCGAGATATTGTGACGAACAGGTATATTTTTCTAAATACTGCCATCTGTTGAAAGAAATTGTCTGCCTGGTCAATTTGGACATTCGATCATCCCCTGCGTTTTTTGTTCGTGTTAACTTGCTGTTATTGTGAAGCAATTAAAACTAATAAATCAAAATAACCAGAAGATTAGGGGTGTGTGTGTGTGTGTGTGTGTGTGTGTGTGTGTGTGTGTGTGTGTGTGTGTGTGTGTGAGAGAGAGAGAGAGAG
>JAACJT020000064.1:8841049-8892623 GCA_009936485.2 Gymnarchus niloticus | reverse complement strand
AGGCTCCGAGAGGCGGTGGAGGACAGGGCGGCCTGGCGTGCTGTGGTCCATGGAGTCGCGAAGAGTCGGACACGACTCCGTGACTAAACAACATGTGTAGTTAGACAATGTTACAATAAAAATGCACTGCATGGGTAAATAAATGTTTTCACCTCATGTAATGGACGCTAACAACGTAAATGACATAGCATTCATCCATTCATCAATTTTGAATTCCATCTGTCCAGCATAATCACATACAAACCCGACGCACATGGAGCTGCGGGCAGAAATCGAACCCACAGTCCTGGAAGTGTAAAGTTCCAATTACATTACATTACAAGACCACATTATGACTTTCTGTCAATAATTGTTTATGCTTAATTACAAGGTGTGTGTGGGTTTATGTCTGAACCAATGCATATTTGATACTTTTTCCCCACGTTAGCTCAGTAAATTTCCTGTGAAGCCTGTGATTGAAACCTCCAAAATCAAAATCTTCTGCAATGAATTTGACATTTTCCTTTCTGGCCTCTAGAGGGAGCTAAAGTCTTTAGCAAAAATTTGAGAACAGCATTACCTTGGTACTTTAATGAAATTTTACGGGGGTCATAGCAGACCAGTCGTTTGCACTTTTTTTTTTTTTTTTTTTTTTTTTTTTTAGGTTACCACTGCTCTACAGAGGATCTTTTGGTTTAGTTATTGAAAATATGGAAAATATATCATGAGGGTTGAATCCAGTTTGATTAACTGTACGTATGATCTGATCTTTTTAAAGATCAGGTCAGAAAGAAAATCAAAAGACAGATTCATGAACTGTACTGATTTGTTCAATTATAATTACGTCAATTGATTGTCATCTAATAATCACGTCAATTAATTTGGTAATTTACTAAAACAATTTACGTTAAACATCAGAGTCAAGGACGTAAATGCGTACTTTTGCACTCTCTGTTGCCTCCCGTTCACATGCGACATATGAAAATATATTTAAAGATATGGATGACTAATACTATAGGAATCTGATAGTTACGCAATAAATCGATGATTTATGAGATCTCAATTTTATATACATCCAGTATTACATTTTAAATGTTTAGTTTTTCTTTCCAATGAACACGTTTTCTGGTGTTCAAAACCAAATGGTCGGATCCTGGACTTCTTATACACCGGGGAAATCATTAACGGGTTTTAAAATAGCATCCTATCAACGGATAAGATCTGTAATTAAGGGAAAATCTTGAACTGAACTAGTAAAAAGAAATTAAAACAGAAAACGCGTAAATTTTAAAATGCATACTTTCACTGTAGTACCGGGTGGTTTAATCTCCAGAATTGGCTAAACGGATATTAAAAAGATAGTTTATCTCCATCAGGTTTGTGGGACGCAGTGGTCGGAAATTTTTACTAATCTCCTATGCAAAACAGCCGACGGATATCCAAAGACCTAAATCAATTTTTACAAGGAACACTGAATCGATAATCCTCTAAATCTTATAAAGGTTAAACCCCCGAGGTCTCACTGAAACATTTTGTACATGTAATTTGGTCATGGTTTCTCTAGTTGAATTTTACGTTGTACTGCAATATGTGTAGTAATGCATCATGTTTTATTCGCTGGGAAAGTAAATTCAAGATTTCAAGGGCACAATCCAGTCTTGCCAGCAAGTTAATATCTGGGCGTTGATAAGAGTTATACTTTGGTACCGAGTGTGGACCACGCGTTTTCGAAAACTGGTCTTTGCTGCGGCGATGCTGCCTCTTCCGAGCTACTGATACTAACATTAAATTAAGCAAGTATCATCCAGACAGGCAAATCTGACAATCTGATACTGAAAGCATACCAGTGGGAAACACGATACATATTTATTATTATTATTATTATTATTATTATTATTATTGTCATTATTATTATCATATGCTTAGGCTGCAGTATATGGCAATTTTGTATTTTGAGTGCAAAGTATGTGTGAATCATGAACAGCCAAGCTGATGCCTCGCTTCATTTCGGGAGTTAATCATTATAGATACAGCAGTTTAAATGCTGCGATTGACAGCCGACTGTTATTTATACACCTCCATATTCGTATGTGTTTTCCCAGTTCTTCATATAATACAGCAGCATTGAGATTAGTTAGAAGCTATCAGATACGAACAACATAATGAATCGTATTTTGTGCATGGAACTCAGAAGAAAAGACGAATATTTGCGCTTCTATTAAACAATTATTTTGCTACTTTTTAAAAAGTTTTGTTAAAGTTTACTACTACATATCCCTAAACACTGGCGTTCCCCTACACCGTAAACGTTCTGTTTTCAAATAGCTCATGGTTATCCACGTGGTGGTCAGCAGTAACAGTTACTGGAAAATCGGTGGACAATACCTCAGTTGGAACGGCCCACGTTAAAAGCGGCATTTTGTTTATTCATCGCCCTGAAAGAAGCGAAACTCGCCACCCATGACCACAATTCTAATTTGTCTGGCAATCTGGATAGCGAGCGCATCCTGTTCCTAACCTTAGCGCGCTGCTGCCGTCTCCCGGGCGCATGTGGTCGGATTCCCAGGAGCTCCCAGTGTTGCGCAGATCACGCTGCCAGACAGAGCTGACACTCTGACCTCTTCAGTCAGGGCATAAAAACACTGCGCTCGGGTCGTCAATGGCACTTTACCAGCAAGCAATTCAGGTACCAGGTCACTAAAATAGGCAATGAAAGAAAGCGCGTGCGAATGAGGGAAAGCTACTTAAAAGCGTGCTGCGTCTTAAAGTGCGGCTATTTATGAGCACTTGGCCTCGGCAATCGCAATAATAATTTATCTGGTGGGACACTCATTCATGCATATTAGCATAATTGCCAGCAATTCATATTGTTAACCTTAAAACCAAATAAATCGATCGATCATTTGACTATTTAAATATTTACATGTGGATAAAGGGGTTATAATTGAGAAACACTGCAAGGTTTATTTAATCATAAGTTGTAATAGGATTATGATTTTTTTCATTGTAATAATACAGTAAAATATCCCAAATATATTACTATCACGTGTGTATTGTTTTTGTAAAAATGTGATTAACTATAATTAATCGCCAACATCCGAAGACATTTGGCGTTCATATGATGCCCCATTTAATATCTACAGTATATATTAATCGCGAGACTCCTAACTTATTTAGATTTCAGGAATACATGTCAACTAACTATAAATGCAAAGGGCAAGCGGAGACATTTCTGAACGTCTGTTGAACTGCAGAGACCTTCCCCACCGGTTTATACCATGACTTTTAATTTACCGTGACTATGCGCAAGGAGAGGACATCTCATTTATAATGTTCACCATTGTACCGTTTGTTCAGGAAGCCCAAGTGTTGGTGTTCCCATGGTCATCTGTCGCTCTGCGGCGACTGCACGCGCTGAAATATGTGGCATTCGTAAATTCATTGTAGGAAGTTAATGGTCACGGTTCTGTCTGCCACGAAACAGTTGAAAGAGTCTCCTTGCAAAACGACCAGGCAGGATTCAGGTACCAGTCCCGTGGTTGTCGGAGGTTTGACAACCAATCACGCAGGTGCTCCCTTTGATTTGGGAATACTGGGACGCTCGCCCGTTTTACTGCAGCAAGGAGTAAAAAATATACTTGATTTTTAGTATTCCCCCTCACCAACACATCGCTTTTCTTTGACTTGCTTTCTTTTATTACTTATGGTTTTGGTTAAACGGTTTTAGTGGATTTCTTCAACCTCCAGCTAACTTGATTAATCACAGATGTAATAAATAGTGAATTAAGTTACCTCCCATAATGGGAATAAAAACAAATTCGTACAGGGATCAGGAGACGCAATTGTGGTTTTTGCAATTCATCCTATGCATGCAGCATGACACTGTATTCTTTACGGTAACGTACTAAAGACCATCTAACTTTTTGCGCTAAGAATATTGTATGTACACCTTTAAATTTATCTGGCGATTTATAAAAAAAATCCATGTTATTTGGACATATCTTTACTTAACAGATCAGAGAAAAAAAGTATTTAATGTAGTAAACATGTCAATTCATGTCAAAACACTATCAAAAATACCTATGAAAAACTGCCCAATGCTGACAAAACGTGAAGAAACTCGTCCTGCAAAACGTTTGAGTAGCAAACACGCGTTTGCTGTACAAGCAGCTAATCAACATAGCTCATTTATTATGTGCAATGGGTCGGTCTCATTGACTGTCGCAAAAGCACAAGTGTTGGGATTCCCACGGATTGTCCTTCGCGGTGCAGCTTGCGCCGGGGTGAAACATCCATGAACGTTTTTTTTATCTTTACCAAACAAAGTGACCCCCTCCGTCTCAATTTGAATGCGACTGAATGAGGATTGTTTATACATTCCTACCAGTTAGAATCTCAGGTACTAGCGTAATTTGTTTTGAGGTGCCTGACATACGCCCTCTTTGGCGACCACTGTGAGGCCACGCTGCCTTTATGCAGATACCAGTTGCTTCATAATATAACCATGCGCGCCACAGTGAAGGGCCTGTCGTCAAGTCCTCGGGTACATTTATTCTTGTTTGTTTTTCAAGGACTGGATGATTCCCACAACCGAAAGGCACGAGGCACCAGTCAAGAGTTCTTATGCAATAGTTACTATACATATAAAGTGAAGTGATGCTGGGTTTGTAATCTCAGCGACAAGTAGGTTACCATGCATAATTCACCTGTCAATACCATTAGAGCGCCTTTTCCATTCTTATTGAATTATTCCATTCTTATCCCTTACGGAGCTCAGTGTATGATTGAAGCATATAGATTAAACCTGAGATTAAAACGGAATTGTGAAATGGGATATCGTTAATTGGTTCAGAAAAATAATGGCGTGCATGTAACTTTACAAAAATACGAAAATACTTTGAATAAAAGACAGGTCTCATGGGGCTCTGAGTGAGGTGCAGGCTTAATTTGTTCATACATTTATCTAGAACATTTCCTATCCTGATTAACAACTACAAAATATTTTCATAATTGTCAAATCATTGTAAAAATGTACAAAAATAACTACCGAAAAACAGAAATATTATCAAATGTGTTAAAAAATAAAACCAATTTAACATGCAGTTTATTGTAACAGCGATGAGCTTCATAATCTGGGGACTGTAGGATATTTTGAGTTCTTGTACTATACGCCTTATGTATTATTTTTATGATGATAATGCATAAAGTGACTGTTCCTCCAGCCACACTAAACAGAGAGCATGGCTTCACTATGTCGTATTGATTTCAATTAAATTTAATTGCCACTTAATCAATTGTAAATTAATCAAATCCAATCCTACAGGAACACTATAAGTTGTACATACTAATCAACCACCGCTAATTCTACCCAGTTTTATCCTATCGCAGATTCAGGCATTAGCCCATTACATATGTAATCGACATTAATTAAAAACGCATTTGTTACTGAAGAGTGATAGTATTTCACTTTATACATTTTCTGTGTATCATTATACGGATTTTTTCTGCTCCAGACTCCGCTGGCCTGAAAATAAATCCTAACAGCCAGATATCTTAATCAGGCCAAACCTTTGATCAGTGGAAGTGGCCTCACTCAATATGTTTTGTGGCGGTTTCACGATGTGGCCTTTTCAGTGTTTTTTAAAATAGAGACACCTTATTGTCATAAATTAGTCGTTCACGGTGGCTGAAAGTAGCCGTCATTGAATGGCAAGGACCGCCCCGGTATTGTTCCTAAAGTAGTCTCTTATTCTCCGCTTATTGTCGCGTGAACAGGCGAGTGTCCACTGCGGCGACACAATCGTTCTGAACGGCGACGTAAAACGTATGATTGATGAGGTGCCCTTATACTCTTCCTTAAATAAGGGGCTCCTTTGAGAGACATTACGCTTACACAAATGTTTGTGTTATATTGTATGGATCCATAAGCATAAAAAAAAAAAAAAAAACAAAAAAAAAAAAAACCGAAGGAGTCCAAAAGTGATTGGGGGCCCAGATAGTTAATTAGGGGCTTTGGATCCACAGGTTCTCCACCAAAGCATCAATAGTCGGAAGAGATAGACGGGGTAGTGTTGACTGCTGTTCTTCTGCCCACTCATTGCACTGAAAATAACCTGTTATGGTACAGGGATTACTCAATAATGGGTGTCAGTGTCTGTCATAGAGCGTACGAGTTCACCTTATCCGGGGCACTGTTGCCTTACGTAACAAAAAAATAAATAAATCAGTGTTCAAATAACTGTATACCGAAATGGAAAGACGTTATTATGGGGAATAGTAAATTATGTGCTAACTTCAGAAATGTACCTGAGAGCGCGCTGCAGACGCACCTGCCAGGTGTCAGGACTGTTTAATTACACCTCTGAAAATGCGTTGGGAAAATTGATTATCACTGATGAAAAAATAATAACAATAATAAACAAACAAGACATTTGTTTGTTAATACATTTAGTAAAATGTCTAAATTATTTTAATATACATGTATATATTACAGATACATGTACTCACAAAAAATAAAACTGTATATAGTAAAGTTTAGCTATGGGCTCATTTATTTCTTGTTATTCTAGCCAAAAAATACGTAAAATGTAGTGCGTGAGCCATTAAATTGTAAAATGGTGGTTAAGTATGGTTAGTATAGGAGACAACATAAGTTTAAACTGCAACTGTGGGTGAATTTACGTACTTATCGAGAGAATCAGTTTAGTAATAAAGACCCCTTTAATAAAAACAAATAATATTATTACCGACTCTTCGTTTATGACAAGATATACAGATATGATTGCGTAAAAGGGTACGGACAAATAAATGCACGCACAAAATTAACGAGCCAAAAGGCAACCTTAAAATGGTTTCATTGGCCACTTAGTATCCTGCCTCCTTTCCATGTTGTTTCAAAGGGGGGTGGGGAGTAGACAGGCCACGATCTCTAGGTGTGCAGCCTCAACGAGGAGTGCCGCGGAAACTTGAAGGCGATTGGCTGGCGCTTCTGGTTAATGGCACGCGACTATGGATGTAGTTATAAGAGTCCTCGCGTGCCAGCCTTCAGCTGAAGCCACTCCTGAATATACGGAGACAGGGCACGGAGCAAACAAGTGCTGTTACTGGGCAACAGGAAAACAACCACAAAAATGGACACTGTGTTAGATCAATTGACAGGGTTGGACTCCTTCACCTCCCCTTATTTCGATGAAGATGATTTTTTTACAGATCAGTCCTCCCGGGACCATTTGGACACAGACGAATTCTTGGACGACGACGTGGACTTTCTCACTAGTCAGATCCAAGATTACTACAAAGACAGCAGGATAGTGCACGATGGGGACTACTGTGATGTTGGCAACTTCTCCTTCTCGTCTTCCTCGTCAACCTTTTCTTACGGCTGCGGCGACAGCATATCTGAGCTGTCGCCGCAGATGAGAGGCGAGGGTCTCCTGATGAAGAGGCGGAGACGCATGAGATCGGAGGCGGAGATGCAACAGTTGCGGCAGGCAGCCAATGTTCGCGAGCGCCGGAGGATGCAGTCCATTAATGACGCTTTCGAAGGACTGCGGTCTCACATCCCCACACTGCCCTACGAGAAACGCCTCTCTAAAGTCGATACTCTACGTTTAGCAATAGGTTACATCAACTTCCTCGCAGAACTCGTGCAGTCTGACATACCTATCCGAAGTCCCAACAATGACGTGTCCAGCCAACCCAAAAAGGTCATTATCTGCCACAGGGGAACAAGTAAGTTAAATTTAACGTGGTTATTCTGATATCACTGACAGTATCGTTAGCCGCAAAATGCTCATAATGACCACAAAAACGGTTTACGGACTGTCGGTCTAACCGTCTTCACACAATCCGCCTCCTTCCCTTTTCAGGATCTCCTTCCCCGAATGATCCAGACTACGGGCTCCCACCCCTTGCGGGACACTCTCTTTCTTGGACGGACGAGAAGCAGTTAAAAGAGCAAAACATCATCCGGACCGCAAAAGTTTGGACACCGGAGGATCCACGGAAGTTACACTTGAAATCATCTCTGAACAACATAGAGAACGAACCTCCATTTGACTTTATTTCATAAGTCTGTAACTTTAAATGCACAGCATTTGCCTGACCAACAATTGTTAATGCGATTATATCGATTGTGTTATATATACATATTTAAATATTTATATATTTTTAAAACTCCAGGATCGAATGGTGAAGACAATGGCAATCATTTCGTGTAACAGAATCAATACTGATTAAATGTGTATTTAATTTCTTTAATTACTGAGTAATATATTGTTTAACTTAATTGTTATATGCAGAAATTATTTATCTTGAAATGAAGAAAATGGGAAATAATTTATTTTTCGATCTAATAAATAAAGAAAAAATATGGTACTAGCTTGCAGACCTTTTGTTGAAAACAAATCCCATAACACACGACATTAAACTTGGCCACTGCTGTACTGTCACAAACATTACAATAGTACATGACAGTATTAAGACGGAATCCTCACCCAAATGGAAAGGAAAAATTACCTCCTTATTCAATTATTCAAACGAGATTAACGCCAGGGGCACTGCACATTGCACCATTATAACCAAAGACTACAGTGTAACGTCTTATGAATACTCGATCCGGCAATCCGTGCATAACTGATCAGTTATGCTAAATAAAGGCATCCTGAGTATGAGCTTAAAACAGAAAATAGCATTCGCACGTGAAGAAAGGAGAAGTTTCGCTGGTATCACTCATTTCTCAGCGAGCATCGTTTAAAATAAAGCGCGAATCAAAAAGGAATCTGCCTCCACAACAAACTTTTAAGACACAAATTCAATTTTTTTTAGTCAGTGGCGTTAAATATTGACCGGAGACAAATAAGAATAGAATTCTGTAATTGAATATTTCTTCATTTCATCTGATTAAAGTATTTCACCATTTATTTCAATAATAATTTTAACTGTTAAATACCAAGCGCCCGCAATGATCTTTCGGGTACTGACTAGAAATCTGGAAACAGTTCTCTATAAGAATGTACCTTCTAAAAATATTCAAGTCATTGAATGATATACTAACAAAATACGAAGGGATGACAAAGCCATTAATTGAATGAAATCGATTGGCCAATAAATTAAGGGAAAATTCATTTGTGCTAATTTCTACTTAATTTCACATGACTGTAAAAACAATAACAAATGACGCGCAGGCATTCTTTCGGAACAACCACGTGTTGGTTTGATTGAACAGGGACCTGAGAAGAGCGTCCACATGCTGGAGGAATCGCTAGTGCTGCAGGTGCTCCAGGACCAAATTTTCCCGTGGTAGCTGCTTCTGTTCTCCAGCTCCTCGTGCTGTTCCTACGTCAGCTGCCGTAGTTATTAAGAGGTAGGCTCGGCCCGGGCAGATGCCTGTACATACATGTCCACATGTGCACCAGAAAGCAGCAGGCGCGTATGCTGAGGCAAATCTCAAAAGAGGACTGGAACGAGAAACTAGAGGTATATCGTTATTTTTTCTAGGGGGAAATTCGCCAAATATAACAGTGTGTGTTTTGATACATTTATTATTCTGTAAATCAGTGAGATTTATTTTATGATGCTTATTGTTGTTTTTGCTAGTGATCTAATTTTAATTAATATGTGATTTGTTTTTGCTGCGAATATACTTGGAGGATTTAAAGTGAAGAATGTCAGTTCTTCCTCATTATCATATTTCTATCGACAGCTTCAAAACATTATCCGAAAAAAAAAAAAAAATCTTTTGCGAATAACCGACGTGATTCAATTTCGCCATACATTAGCACCTCATTAAAAGCTAAGGGATCCGCATAGTAGACGTGACACAAGAAACCATGTAATCTCATTACATTCATTATAAAGTCAAATGTTAGAAAGTCAGACTTTAACCCAATAAAGGATCTTGGAAGTCTTGTAGTGGCTTCGTCTATTTTGTAGGGGCAACATTTCCATTTGATTTGGTGGCAGAGTACAATAAAACAAACTGCTATCATTGTTTATTGGGACCTACGGCTATTGAGAGCAGCGGAGCGGTGGGTTTTTGTGCGCATGAGGCACAATGCTCCGTAACATCCTTTGGTCTGGTACCGATCAAGCGGAAGGGAAAGGCTTACGGAGTGAAACGCCAGAGTCTCTATCTTGTCACTGTGGAGCTTGCGCTTGGCAAGTGTTTAAAGCGTACCATTTAATGCCTGACAGGTTTTATTCCATTTCCCTACTCTGTTAAACTCTTTTTTCTACTCTGCCAAGCTCCCTCTCAATGTGGCTTCGTGGTTGTTATTGAGACCGTGCTAGCCCTCGGCTGAATTCACCATGTTACTCTCCGACTGAAAAAAATTATAAAGCCGCTGGACTACCTGTTGCAGACGGAGCGAAAAGCTTTGGCGTACAGACCAGTTTACGGTCTCTAAATGCGTCGCAGGAGCATTGAAAACAGCAGCGTGTGGGCAGCCATGAATGACAACTATTCAGACAACGTCTAATCACCGTGCACTTTTCGAGAAAACTTTTAGCTAGCGATTCAAGACGCTGGAGATTTTCACAGCAGAACATTTATAATCATATAGGTGATATACATTCACAAAACCGAGTGAGAAATGCATTTTGTACGCGTTTTTTATGTGTCATTAAATGTGGACATGTGTGGTGCCAAGTACACATAAATTAAGCTTTATTTCTTTAAACGAAACATTATTCTAATAATTATAGTCATTATAATTAATATTATGATTGTTATAGTAATTAGAATTATTATTAACCCAAGACTCTACCCAGGATAAGCAATAAGGTGGCTAATTGTTGTAATTACACGCTTACATTTGAAAACAATCTTACTGAAAAATATAGCGTTTCAGAGGCGTGGTGAAAAAGAGAACATCAGAAACATTATTAGTATTATTTACAGCAACAAATAAAACCACATAAATGAGAGTAATGAAGAGGGAAAATAACACAACACAATAAGGGCTTTTTGTGTAAGACGACAAAACAGCTAATGAATGAACTAAATGATAGATTATCACTAAAAAGTGAAAATGATTATGTATCTGTATTATTATGTATTTATCTGCCTGCACATTTAGCGTATGTTAAGCAATGGGAACGACTCTCAACAGGGTTCTCATAAGCATTAAATCTCCCAATGTTGAGATTATCGTGCTCAAAAGCACGGGTCTGCAAATCCACGAGCTCGCCACATTTTCATTAATCTGTGCCTTGGAACCAAGCACCAGCTGTGAGGTTGAACCAACACCAGTTAATTCTCTTGACTAAACCTCGTGGGTAAATCCCTTCCGGGCCAAACATTTCTATGGCTCGTGGGTATGGCCCTTAAAAATAACTGCGCAACATATATTTTTCTACTTATCTGGAATTACTAGAAGGGAAGCATTCCCACGATGGAGAGCAAAGCCTGGCCAACAGGTGTTCGGGTTTGGCTGAGGGAGATTCTGGCTCGCGGGGACATGGAGGGAGGGGAAGCCTTTTCCGCCTGAGAGCAGCCTGCCCGGGAGTCTGTTTTACACGGCGTGGAAGCGCCCAACAATCCAAATGATATCTTTATTGCTGCGCTCATGTCCTGGGCTGTAACATATCCATCCCTGTCTTGCTTCGCTAGGATGCACCTGGTATTTCAAACTTATTCTTTTTGTGCTTCTGGGTCCTGGACTGCAGCTGCTTAAAACAAGCAAAGAGAGAGGCCCTTACAACGTCTCCAAGACGTGTTGGCATGGTTTTCTCGTCTTTAATGTACCATTAACCATTGTCTTTACACAATATGCGAACTGTAAGGCATGACGTTTGTTATAATAAAACACATTTTCACAGATACACTTGGGGATGAAAGCTCTAATACTGGCGAGCAAACAGCCCGAGTCCTGTTTTGTCTCCCTGCCCAAATCTACAGGCAATTAGACTCGAGCCCATTGCGGTATCCTGATCGACCAATTAAATTTATGTCCTCTAATTTTTCACACAGAAAAAAGTCTTAGTCTTGGGCTTTTAAAGACTCTGGTTTTCTTGCTATCACCTGGCGTTCAGACCGTAGTTCTATTTATCTAGAATGGAAACGTAAGGCGTTTCATGAAGTGACTCCGTTACCATAAGGCTCTCACAATCTTGCTTTATTGTTTTCGCTTGTTAATAACTCATTACCAGGATTTAACAAATCAACCATTACATATGTTTTGTGTCTCCATATTTTGATCCGTACGATTAAGCAGATGTTACGATTGAAAACTGAAAAGTCCAAGGCTACTCCTGTCTGAAAGAAAGAGGGCAGACTCGGCGCCAAGCAAACAAAGGGCTTTAGGAGATCTTCAGAAAAACATTTACGACCAATAAACAGACTTCAACCTGCTCTATTTCAACCATTGTGTAGTTTTTGAATAATTAAGGTTAATAGGAATAGGTTTGTATACTTTGAATGCCAAGACCACAGGTGCGGGGTGACATGATGAATGATTTGCCTGATTTTTGCCAAGCTCAAGGGCTCTTCTCTTGGACCTTCAAGCTGATAGAAAATATTGTCATTTCTTTAATTCACAGCATTACTTTCATTCTGAACAAAGCAGAGTGATGAAAAGCTTATGCCATAATGAAACACGCTACGTGGTGGCCGCTACGCTTCAGAAAGAAAGGGCGAGTCAATGCCAAAGCGCGCTTTGGTTTTTGCGCAAGTACTCCATCTAAATCAAATAAAGGACCCTTTCCAACTTTAAAAGACCGCGTTTTACCTTTATTAAGCCCCACGGCTGTATTCATTAGGCATATGGTGCTAAGACACCAGTCGTTTGCATTCAAGACGCTCCCCTAGTCAACACCCATGCTGTACCAGGAGTTACTAAACTTCACGAAAGTTTACCAAAGTTGAGACTTACAAGTCAACAAAGGCGCACATGCGTCCACGATGTTTTAAAAAAGAAATAGTCATATAATACTAACAATAGCTATTTAGCAACACAGAATGACAGTCCAGAGTCCTCAATGATTGTAGACAACAAATTAACTTAACGATTGCAAGCTTTGTCTTGCGAACGTTAAAATAACATCCCCAAAACGGCGTCTACTTTTGCGCATCGAAGTATCCATGGCAAAGCTCATAGAACTGGTGGTGTTTGTGCGTGGGAGGCGTTCGGCTGCCCGCTCCTACTGAGACTGGGTACATCCCACAGAAAAAACAGTATTAGTGCTCATCTTGGTCCTTATCCAAAAACTTGCATTCCGGAAATTACCATCACGGAACAATCCAGAATAAACCAGTCTTATTTCATCTTGTTTTGAGAAATAATTCCAAGATAAGAATTCAGTTGAAGCTGGTGCACAAGAGTTTAGATCGCAAAAGTTATGCACTGCTGGCGAAATGAGATGTATCGTCTAATAATAAAAAAAAGATTTCATTTATATTATCGTTGCTCCAATATGTTATTCGTGTAATATTAACGGCCACTATATGAAACGGTTTGTTTAGAGCGGTGCGTAATTGGCAAACCTGGACGTTTTAATAGGACTCCCTACTTAAATATTCAATTTTGACTTATCAACGATTAATGAGGGGAAGTTAGTAGAACAATCGGCTACTCGGTTTTTATTTCAGCCTGTACGACCGTCAATGAGCTGAATATGAAACACTTGGGCAAATTTCTCAGGCAACATTTAGGTTGTTTATTTGCCTGCAAATAAAATTAAATAAGGGTCAAATGAATTAAAGAATGTTAAATGATTTAAGTGACGTTCCAAAGCATCGTTAATTACTTCATTAATTAATCGATTAATTAATTAACTCCGGGATCGCCTTCCAAGTTTTTTTACAATGATAGTGCTGAACAGCAAGGGATTATGTTATTGCTGTTCCTCACGAAAATCGAACTTTCCGCTTAGTATAATAACTATGCATAAGCTCTGGGATGCTACATTGCATGGAAATGCCAGTGTTTACCGTGGAGTGTGCGTGCGTGTGTGTGTGCGTGCGTGCGTGCGTGTGTGTGTGTGCGTGCATCCGCGCGTCCGTGCGTCCGTGCCCGCACACTTGGGCGTCCAGTATGAAAAACGGATGTTTTCGCCATATTTTAAAATACATTTTTTAATTTTCCCGATGACCTGAAGACTAGCATGTGTCTAAATGAACATCAGCATTTTCAGCTCCATAATATTCAGACATAACATCTTCCAGATTATTCCCCAATCTTTTTGTATCAGTGTTAACTTTAGGCAGTTTAAATACTTCAAAACGCAGAAAAGTGTCGGTATCGGTATATTTTGCAGGTGTAGAATGGTTCTAACAACCATGCACAGTGTGCGTTCTCCCAACAGTCGGAGTGTGACAGGGACAGCTGGCTTGGCCGCCCCCGTGAAAACACCCCCTCGGTGGACCAAACACAGCGACACTGACCTTTCTGCGGGAGAATAGGCAATGGGCCTTTGACTGAATTAGCCATAAAGACGTCGTGCTATGATCTTTGTTCTGCTCCAAAAAGGAAGAATATCGCGTTTAATATGAGCGGCATTGTGTCCAGCTTTTGCGTGCCCTATATGAATTATTACAGTCCCTTTATTATAACGGCCGGGTTGCTGTTCCATGGGATTCAGCGATCAGATGGATTTTCCCAGTCGGGAACAAGCATCACACAATTCCATTCAAGGCAGAAACTTGGAGTATTGTCATAAAATGAGTCCTGTTTTGGGTTAAGACCTTTTTATTGAGCTGTTTAAATCTTTGACGCGGCTACTTCTCATCAAGTAAAAAATCTTTAGAATCTGGACTTCACATTGACCTTGTAGTAAATATTAAAATAAAACATGTGAATATTGTTGCTATCTATACGTGGGATCATAAAAGTTTTCCGTTCTTGTCAACGTTGAATTTTGCAAAGACAACACCAGGCGGGAAAATGAAGCTATTCATATAAGATCCACATTGAAAAGGAAATGAATTCTGTAAGTTACAACATGCAGAGTACAAAATAAATAATGGCCGCATTAATATTTTCTTCCTGTACTTGCAAAGTTTCCCTCCCAACGACTGAAGGCGTGTATTTAGTCATTTCAATGACACTTGATATAAAGCCTAGTAGTATGGTGGAATCAGATTTGTTCCACATTTGTAAAACTTTTTGTATCAAACAGAAACGAATTTGATAAACGTGCTTTACCCCTTTTTTTAGCTTAAGAAAACTGTGAATTGTATAGCTAACGCTTCCTTGATGATTGATCTGTTTTTATTCAGACTACATTTTACCTTCCAGAGAAAAAAGTTGAACAAAAATGTGATAAATTACAAATATGCTAATTTCTTTCAATGGTCTTGTAAGTGGGTCTCGCTGGAAGTGAATAACGCCTCGCGGTCGGTCCGCGCGCACTCGGAAGCCGGGATCCCAGCGCGCGGATCAAAGCCGCCTATTCTTTTTCATCCCGGTATTTCCACCAAAACTATTTCGATACAATATGTTTAAATGATGCAAGTAATGGGCGTCGGGACATGCAGCTCCCTGCAACCAAGCTAAATGTGCTGGCCCCTTTATTCCGAAAGATTAAGCTTATGTTTTTTCAGTTGCCAGGTTTCTGAAGAGCAAAAGCATGCATCATTTTTCACCAGGTCTCGTTTTAATATACTCAAAAGGCAATCCATGAAACAGACCCAGCGCCTACTCTCTGGCATGAACTTCATTGCTGTCCAGCAGATCTCCTTTGCTATTATATCCATTTCCCAGCGGGGACGTATTTGCAAGACAAATGCAGCTGCGAGTTAAACAGCAACAAACATTTTCACCAAAAGAAATAAATTCAAGTGCTGGTGATTTATTTCTGTGTGAAATTAATCTCCCAAATGCAGCTTCCGTTTATCTTGGAAAAATGGTGAGTGTACATATGGCTGAGTACCCACAAACAACCACAAACTAAATGTTTGCAACAAACCACTGGAAAATATACTCAGAAAAAATTGTTGGAAAACAAACAATAATTGAGGAAGTCTATCTATTTTCTTGCAAAAACATTTGACCAAAATTTATATTACTCTTGCTTGCAGAGATAATACGGCTTTGCTGCATTCAGCACTGAGTTTAGCACTCTTTGCAGTTCTATGTTATTTAGCAGACATACGTAACTCTAACAGAAGTAGCGGTAAAGTTAGAGTATGGCTATAAAATAAATCGTTCCCAAATTCGTAAAATGCTGTTGGATGTTCAGTTCTGTTTTAAGCCACTTATTCTTCTCGTAATCAGTCAGTGGTGGAGATGGGGGGGTGTTTGTAGAAACTTGGTTAGCCAGCGCTAAGCGCAATCGGCGCGGCTGCTGGATGGAGCGTGGTGCTGAATGCGGGCCAGAAGCTCACAGAAAAGCAGCAACAGAAAGTGATTCTGCATGGTCTGGCTATATGTTGGGGTGATTGGTTGGAGTGGCTGACAGCCAGGGTTGGGACGATGCCCAGCCCTCACTTTGATTAACCCTCCCTGCTGAAACTCCACAGGAATCCAGCACACCAGCTACTCCCATTGATCTGGCAGGCAATGAAACCAATTAATTTCTGCAGTTAAAAAAATCCTCTTTATGTTGTTTTACAAACTAAGTTGCATGCGTCCTCCATCCCTCCCTCCTGATTCCCCCTAACCCTCAAAGTCGTTAAAAGGTAAAAACGTTTATTTGACACCTGAGCTATTTCTATGGCAACAGAGTCGACTACCAACAGCAGTGTTTTGCACAGCACTGGACCGGAATGTAAAATTAGCCAAGTACCTGAACAATAAGGCGCAGTTTAAACCCACAGAGGAATTAAGGCACAATCACATCATCACTATAGAGCAAGTGATGGCCAGCAAAATGTGCAAATCTTACTCCAATGAACATTATTCATAAGTGACACATATTTGATCTGAAATTGGTAATTGATTATAAGCTTGTCGGCTAGGGTCACATGGTTCAAGTCACATGTAGCGTCCGTTTTGCTTGGCTCTCGTTAAGCGATGCGATGGCTGGGGCGAAGCAGAGTGAGATGGCAACGTGTCAGGTTATTTATGGTGCAGTTTGGTGCAGATTAACACATGCATTCAGGCAAGATCACGCACAGCAGAATCGAGACGGAGGGAAGGACATTCCTGAAAGTCACTGAATTAGGTCTCTCACGGAGTAGGAAATGTTATTATGAGCAAACCACTTGTTCTAGTGTTGAGTCCACTAGCAATGTTGTAACCCCCAGCACCCCACCCTCCCACATGAAGCAAACAGTAACAGCCCCGATGAATTAAAGACATTAACTCTCATTGTGAGCGTCACCATACAGCCATTGAGCTCATCACCAAAGGCTTGCATTCCTCTGTTTTTGTGAGGCATGGGAGAGCTAAATAACATTCTAGAATGTTCTGCTGCCGGGGCGCGAGGCTGCGGCCTGTCGTGTCCCTACAATGCGGCGGCACTCTCTGTCCGCTCCCCGATTGGGTCCGCCTTATCACATTCACACTCCATCACATGCTCAGTTGTGTTCTGCTATAAATTACACCCCCACCCCATCTTTCCTTCCTCCCTGAACCTACATGAAATGAAAGGTGTTAATAAAGCTGTACCTGACCACACAGTGACTCTTCTGGTTCCTATCATACCGGATGCTGACTTTTTTAACTGATTAAACTATCTGGAATTTTTAGCATTTTTTTTAACCCTTTCATGTATGGTGTTTACTACAGTGGACAGCTATTTAAATCCCATTATCTAATATGCGGACCATTTTCAAGTTAGAAGTTACATGGAATCCTCTTTAGGGGGCAGTGCCCCAAAAGGAGCAGAGGTTTCAATTCTGATTCACTGTCAGACTTATTAGCGATTTGATCTGTGTTACTTGTAGTGAAGTACTAAAAATACGTGCAATACAATACATGCATATTTTTAAAAACTACAACTGGAGAAAATCAATTCAGTTTTTTTGCACTGAAAGAAGAATAGACAAGAATAAAAAAATGTTGTCTCAGTCAATCATAATTCATGTGTGAGAGGGGGTTAACTGGTTAACAATACAGAATATAAACAAAAAATTTCTAAGGATCCTTTATTTAGGAGGTCAGGCTGTGACCAGTGTTGTACTCATTTTGGTCACATGACATCCAGTCATTTGGAAGCGTAGGAGACATTATACGTGCTGGCCAGGAGAAAGGTGATGGTCAGGACTTTCTTCTTCCACCTCTGGATTGTCAAGTGAGGGAGAGTATTTCATCTGTCAGCATGCAAATAAAAAATGCATCACAGAAAAGAGGATTGCAAAGTAATATCATATTTTCAATCTGGGACATCCACCAGCTGGACTAACACGTTGACGTTGAGGTTGGTCTTTAAGGAGGTAAGGTGGTGATTTAGTTTCTCAGGTATATGTCCACCAGGAGAGTCCGTCCTCAGGGTTTTCTATGCAAACAATACGCATTTCTGTTAAGTGCTAGAAACTGTGACAGAAAGGCGGTGATTAAAACATCCCCAATCATTTTTTATACCAATCAAATGAATGTGGCTACTCCCCCGTGGGTGGGGCGACATGACATTTCCCCGGGCAATTCTAAACAGGTCACGCACCCTCCATAGACCCCAAGGCGGTGGGTGGGGGAACTTAACCAAACCGTATAACCGAATCAAACCAGTGGTTACCCCTTTTCAGCTGCGGAGGAATGGGAGCACAATGGCATTCACATGGCAGTACAGAGGACATGCTTATCTGGGAAGGAGGGGACGGCTCTCGTTTTATCATCCCAGCTCTTTGAGGACGGCACAGAAAGACCATTGTGTTTATTAGGAAGTGCTTCTCTCTCCCTCTCTGTCTTTCTCTTCCCCCCGTCTTGCTGTAAATGTTTTACGCTCAAAAACAAACGAACATAAGCGAAGATGGAGCCCAACAGCCAGTCAGCGCCGAGGAGCGGCGCATGTACAGAGCCGGCCTGTCGATGACCCACTGCTTTCAGGTCACTGAAACGCATCACAATTGCCATTGTTGCCCTTGATTAATTGAGACTGATAAGTTACCATGAATAAAGATAGTTTTTTTTTTGGTTTAATGCGGTGGGCTTAGGTTTGTATTCGACTCTTTCAAGTAGCTCTGTAACGGTTGTATATGAGCCAGACGGACTCGCTCCAGAGAAAAAGCCAACACAATTTATTATGCTTGTATATTCCAGCACTGGCCGGCATTTTCCCCTCACAATTCTTTGTTCCTTCGTTGACTTTGTGCTTCCACACTAACTTGATATTTAAATTTAAACATTTAAACACATTTTCTTCTGTGAACACGTAATAGGAGTTGTGTACTTAAAAGATAAATCTTTTTTTTGTAAGCATGCGCCCTGAAAATCTTTTAAATAGACAATGAAATTAAAACAAAACAAAATACCAAAAAGCGAAAGAATCTGTAGAATAAGGTGTTTTTATTCTTTTCAGCATTTTTTCGATTTTTCTTTAACAGAATTATATGATGTGTGAAAATCAGTTAATAGACCAAACAGAGTTGAGCATAACTGCCAGATGTTAAATGTTTCGGGGACTTTCAACATTAATTTTTGAAGTCTTTGCATCTTGGAAGGATCACACCTTGAAAAAAAAAATCCAGGTCACTTTGGATTTCTGGCTCACCGGATGAATGGCCGCAATCTGGTGTCTGATCATAGTGTTTGCCGACTCTTTCCAAATGTCAAGACCAGAGCCAGTGCCTTATCTTGGGTTGTTCAGTTAAAGGGTGTCAATGGTGATGTAACAGCTAAATTCCCATGGTTTAGGTTGATGGGGGTGGTGTGGGTCTTAACCTGATGTTGCAGAAGACGTGTCTTTTAGCTGCTGAGTAGCCAAGCCATGTCCGTAACCCCAGCTGCCCTCTGATTTGAGGAGGGCCTGACCGCTCTTACTCACAGCCTGGTATCAGACAACCAGAAGCATGCGTGCTAACATCTTGCTCAAACCCTGACCTCAATGCAGCTGCTGAATGAGCCGGAAATTTTAACCCACTGATCTTTGGGGCAGCCAGTTATGTAACGTGTGCGTGTGCAGACTGCTAAGCATGTATGTGTGTGAGCATGTGTGCATTCTCAGACAGAGAATAATCATTTAACCAAGTGCACAAAGCAATCAGGCTAGCCAGTTAAAAATGTTTCCTCACTTAACATAGAAAGAAGCCTTTAAATATGTTAATTAATTTGCTGCAAAAATTTCACTTTTTGAAAAGATATTGGACTTTTGGTTGTTCTAAAGAAATTAGAGGAAGAAAAACTAAACAACAGCTGACAGCTCATTGATTATTGGATTGTTTGAATATTTCAGCCGGATGACAGTGTAATCTAGCAGATTAATTTGTTAGCTTCTGCACATCAGAGCTTCCATATTGACAGAAGGAATTAAGGCTCACCGTTATCTATCTGAGTTATGTCCGTTAAGCTCATTAGTGAAGTTCCTAATTATCTAAATATCAATAGAGGGTAAATAGAGAGATTATAGACGCTTAGTCAGAATGCCCCTGTTTGTGATTTACAAGGTTTGCCCTGATAAATTAAACCAAAAATCCCTTCATTGTTTTTACACTTTAAAAGGAGCTGGATAAACAGGTGATGTGTAAAACACAATATATTTAAATTATGGCATAGAACAAAAGTACAACATATATAAATGAAGCAATAATAAAGGCAATTTACATTTTGAAAGATACAGTATGTAACTCTTGTATTTCTAGTTTCATGAATGACAAAAACAAGCTTTTTCCCTAGACCAGTTTCATAGCATCAGCACTCCCGGTCCCCAGAGTCCTGACTGGGGTTTCATGTTGACCCCAGTATTGTAACATCAGGGCTCTCATTCCCAGTTTCTCTATTGTGTTCCCTAATTACCAATTATCATGCCCTGATTGCCCTCCTGTGTTTCACCTGTGTTCTCTCCCTGTTTAAGTCAGAGTCTAGGTCTTGCCCTTGTTCCCTGCTGAGTGTGTTTGTTAATGTTAGGTGTAGGCCCTGACTGTGGTCTTGGTGTTTATGTTGTTCTCTAGTCCACTGGGTCCCAGGTTCCCTGTGTAGCTTTGGTTTGTCCTGTGCTCTGGGCAGGCCTGCTGGGTCCTCTGTTCCTTTACTTTGTTCACACTTGCATCCCTGCCTCTGAGCTATATCTGTCTGTCTATACCTGGTAACCTATGACAAGTGTTTGTAAAAAAAAAGTAAGGAAACTGTAGCTTACACTAAGTTAGTGCTTTTTAGTTGTTACTGAATTGGGATCTGATTTATATGTGATGTTCTTAATTGACACTGAGCAAGATTGTTAATCGTTGATTCATTTTCCTTAATGTCTGAAAACAACATTATTGTTGTCAATTAATGAACAATAAAGTAATGTAAATGAATTTTTCAACTCGTATTCATGGATACAGTATAAATGAAGTCATAGGCTCTAGTCCCCATTTCTCATTATAAACCTTCCATCCAGTTTCCAGACTGTCTAATCCTATTCAGGGTTGTGGGGGGCCTGGAACCTATCCCAGGAGCCTTAAGGCACAAGTGGGGGGACACCCTCGATGGGGTGCCAACCCTTCACAGGGCACAGTTACAGATGCACTCACAGGCTACAGGCAATTTTGCTGCACCACTTAGCCTACAATGCATGTCTTTGGACTGTGGGAGGAAACCTGCGAAGCACAGGGAGAAAATGCAAGTTCCACACACAGAGAGCTGGAGGTGGGATTCAAACCCCACCACTGTGCCCCTCTCCATTCTAGTTATATTAAAATAGTGATACAATTCTTATTTTTCTGGAGCTTTCACACTCTGACCTTTGGTTAAACTCATCTTCACCTGATCTATTTACAGGACTCTACCCTTCACTCAGACTCCCCTCCACCAGATCTCTTTACAGCACTTCGCCCATCACTCAGACTCCCCTCTACCTGATCTCTTTACAGGACTCCACCCTTCACTCAGTCTCCCATTCACCTGATCTCTTTACAGAACTTCGCCCTTCACTCAGACTCCCCTCCACCAGATCTCTTTACAGGACTCCTCCCTTCACTCAGACTCCCATTCACCTGATCTATTTACAGGACTCCACCCTTCACTCAGACTCCCGTCTACCTGATCTCTTTACAGGACTCCACCCTTCACTCAGATTCCCCTCTCCATGATCTCTTTACAGGACTCCACCCTTCATTCAGTCTCCCCTCCACCTTTTCTTATTATGGAACTCCATCCTTCACTCAGATGCCCAACTATCTGTTCTCCAGCCTTCATTCACATCCTTGTTTTTTATCACATTTTCTCCCCTACAGGGTGCAATGTCTAAATTGCCCATAGTGTTTGATTAGGGAATTGCATGTGCCCAGTGTTGTACTGGCATCCCATCCAGGGATTCACCCCAGCCTGGTGCCCGATGATGAATTGGCATCTTGTCCAGGGTGTACCCCAGCCTTTTACCCAAGGATAAACAGTTAAAAGCTGGATGGATGGATGGATGGATGGATGGATGGATGGATGGATTTTTTTTTCCCAGGTCTGCATTGGCCTTCTTCTCTCAGGGAAAGAATTCTCACCTTAGCATTCTGTAAATTCAGTTCTTAATCTGACCCAAATCTTTGCCCTCAAGCCTACATCTGACTGCCTGTGTGCATCTGCCAGACAATCCACCAACACGGGAATAACACTCCCTGCACCACTTCACCATGTCTGCTGCATTCCTGATATGTGTACATGTACACTGATTACCACACAATGTAGACTTTGCACATGATTAAATTTAACATGTTGGCCTGAGGTCTATTTGCCAGATTCCAATGTAAAGTTACATTTTATGTAATTCTGTGCCACACTGAATAAACAGAGCCCTGTGTTTGTGCATCTTCAGCTGTACCTACATCTTATTTTCATAAGAAACACAATCTCCAACCTCATTATTCCTTTAAAGACTGACTTCCTGTCTTTTCAGTCCCTACTTCAGTATGAATACCTCGATCTGAGACAGATTACACATGCCAAACAAAGCGGGTGGGGGGAGCCACAAGCCGATACTTATGAATATTCATAAGGCAACAACCATTCATGGCAGCGATGGAGAGCTTAGGGGTCCTGCACCTGTTAATGTCTGATCTTGGGTTGCCGCATGCATCTGTGTCATGGAAATGCAGTAGAGGGGCGGAGCTTAAGAAACACTGCATTTGCATGCACTACACCCAGGTGGGGGTGGTTATGTGATCTGATGGTGGAAGCTGAGGGAAATGGGGCCTCATATGCTGCATTTTTTAAAGAGACATTTAAATGTTCCATGTTCCAATCTGCAAGAACCATTGACGTAAGAGTTTAATTACGCATTTTTGTTTTATGGTGATGAGCAAAAACAAAAAGTTTCCATATTTAGTGGTGTAAAAACACGATCTACTCACTGCAAATGCTCAGCCTGAATCCAATAGGGTCCGCAGCCCAGGAATGGACCCTTACAGCACGCAGAAGGCGTCCCACTACCCAAGACACCTGCTATAAACTGTTCCATTGTTGGTGTTCGCTTTCCAAACATTTAGTTTACAACGTGCAGTTCCGGGTTTAAAGTGATACTGAACTTATTTTCAATCATTTTATAGTTTTGTTTTCTTTGTTCAAGACCCTGACCCTTGTGCTGATTGATAAAATTAGCTGACAGCTGTCAACATCTGTGTATGTGGGTCAGAGAAGGAGAACCGCGGTTCTGTGCCATTGGGCCCGCTTTCTGGTTTGGATCCACTCTAGGCCAGCTTACTGTACCAGGATGAAATTAAACATGCTAGTTTTAGGTTACATCTTTATTGATTTGTCATTATTTAAGTTCTGAGGTACCCCACATAAAGGGTAAACTCATTGGTCAGGGCTGTAAAATCAAGAAACCTTTGGTCTGACTTCAACTGTCAGTTTTCCGGATCTCAGTCCAGAAAACCCTTGAAATCCTTAAAATAAACTTTGCTAACCAATTTTGTCATAGAATAATGATGGACCAGATTAAACACTACACAGTCCATCCATCCATCCATCCATCCCGGGCAACAGAAGTAACAAGGCTGTGGTCCACCCTGGAGGGGTTGACAGTCAATTGCACGCACCACACAATCACCCCTGTTAAATGTAAAATCAGAAATCAGCAGGCTCAATTGCAGGACACAGAAGGTAAGTGGTTTGTATTGTGTGCACAGAGGACAACAAGGTCACTTGGGCTGCTTCTATCACATAACACTACCTGGGGAGGGGGTCACCTGGAGCAACCAAAGCTCTTCCAGGGAACCTCCTTTTGCTCCTCTTTCTCATCTAATCAGACCACATTTTTTTTTTTTGTTCTGGTTTGGCAGCTATGACCCTTGATGAGCTACCGGCCCATTTCCAGGAACACACAGAGTGGGAAATTTAGAGATGCCCATTCACCTCACTGCACATTGTTGGCCTGCAGGAAGAAGCTAGAGTACCTGAAGGAAACCAGTGAAATATGGGGAGAATATGCAAGCTTCACAGAGGGAGGGGCAAGATTCGAACCACCAACCTAGGATGTGTGAGGCTCATTAAGGCACCATACCATCCTACGCTAAACAAATGTTGTCATGATGGGCCTAGCGCAGAAATGAAGAAATCATTGCAGGAGAGGTAAGGGATATAATTACACAACATGTCATGCCACATGTTTTGCTTCCCAGATATCTTCCTGCCTCGATGTGACAAAACAAACAAACAAAAACAATTAAAACAAATAAATGAAACACAAAAGACCAACAAAGAGAGAAGGACATTTGGATGGTCTTACGAACACATGGACTGACCCCAGTTCTGGATGTAAGTTTAGCCTAATCGTACACATGTACATATTTACATTTAGAAGCCACTAGTACAGAAACTGAAAAGGAATTAAAATTGTGGATTAGCTCACTTGGCCATGGGACCATCCATTTATTCTGGATGATGGTATCATTGAAAGTACTGGAAATTACTATTATTAAAAAGGTGCAGCTCTGCATGTTCATTGTCTGTACATTGTAGTCCTCTCCTGATGATTTAGCCTTGACCTTTTTATTGACGGGTCACGCTGATACTGCTCAGAGGCAGAGACATCAAAGGCCTTCAGAAGACCCCTTAAACATGATTTAAATGAGGAGCCTTATGTTCAGATCCATCACATAGATTCACCCCTTACAAAGGGCATTCTTATGAACCACCTCACAGTTTGGTTAGGGCCTGTTTTCCTGGCATGTCCAATCGGGACGTCGACATCTTTCACCGGCCCTCTCTTGTTAACTGATTTAGGGTCCGGCGGTCAGGGAGCCGTGAAGAGAGGGTCGGCTCGGACATCCACTTTTCCTCCGAAGGTCAGGAGGGCATCAATGGGGTGGGAGTGGTTGTGGACACATCTTTGTGCCTGAGACTGAAATAGAGATGTAGGGGCGTGGCTGGGGGGGTTGGCCGTTAAACAGAGCGTCGCCTTCCTTAGGTCTGGGGGGGGCTTCTTTTACCCACCACATCTGCAATTCAAACGCCTGCTGTGTCTGAGAGCATGTGGGTGGGTGCGGAGCACACAGCGGTATGGGCAGCTGGACCCAAGGCGCTTCACGTGGGGGAAGGTGTTAGTGCAGTTGGGCTGAAGGCTCATAATGGGTGGGAAGGTAGGGCTGCCGACTCACAGTCTGTGTAACTCATGTGGGCCGGGAATCAGGGATTTACATTTTTTTGAAGTAATGATGGTAGACTAATTACTCCACTCTAAATTGATTAGACAACTGTAAACAGGGGGTGTCAAATGTATGCTGAATCTGTTCAGTGTTGGCTACCCTCTACCTTCCTTATTCCCTTCCGAAATTAACCCTTTCATGTATGGTGCTTACTACACTGGACAGCTATTTAAATCCCATCATTTAATATATGGATCATTTTCAAGTTAAAAGTTACATGGAATTCTCTTTAGGGGACGGTGCCCCAAAAGGAGCAAAGGTTTCAATTCTGATTCACTGTCAGACTTATTAGTAATTTGATCCATTTTTACTTGTAGTGAAGTACAGTGAGCTGCAAATCAGGGTCTTTCCTGTTGGATGTGAGGTGCCTTGATGCACCAAAGGACAGCGTTTTCTATGACCGTGTCAACAGACGCATTTCACGTCTTTGGTATCATGATTTGTTTTGGGGTTCTAGATTGGCTGTGACATGGCTGTGTGAGAGTTCTCACGCAGAACCCTGGACCACAAAGCACAACGGATAAAGGCCACCCTGGACATCCTGTTGTGTGATGCAAATGCTAGCTATAAAACCCTTTCGCAGGGCATCATCTGGGTGGGGTCCTGAGAAAAATCTGGGAAGCATGGAGAGATGACAATATGACATGTGACACCACCTTCAAGTCATACCAGCTTCATGCTGAGCTGCATGAGTGGAAGCTGACTCTTCACGAACCAGCAAATAGAAAAAGGCAGCGCTGGAACCTGCATCTGGATTCTAACAGATTTCTCTGGAATCACTACTGTCATGTCGTGCCGGATCAGGGAGGTACTACCGTCATGTCGTGCCGGATCAGGGAGGTACTACTGCCATGTCATGCCGGATCAGGAAGGTACTACTGTCATGTCATGCCGGATCAGGGAGGTACTACTGTCATGTCGTGCCGGATCAGGGAGGTACTACCGTCATGTCGTGCCGGATCAGGGAGGTACTACCGTCATGTCGTGCCGGATCAGGGAGGTACTACCGTCATGTCATGCCGGATCAGGGAGGTACTACCGTCATGTCATGCCGGATCAGGGAGGTACTACTGCCATGTCATGCCGGATCAGGGAGGTACTACTGTCATGTCATGCCGGATCAGGGAGGTATTACTGTCATGTCATGCCGGATCAGGGAGGTACTACCGTCATGTCATGCCGGATCAGGGAGGTACTACTGTCATGTCATGCCGGATCAGGGAGGTACTACTGTCATGTCATGACGCTTGTCAAAAGTGCAGTTTGTAGAGAACACAAGACAAGTCACAAACTATACTAAAATTCCATCAATGAAGAAGTGAACAGCCTTGATATGGTAGTTGCATTGTACATTTACTAATTCAGGCACTGGATACTGGTACATTCAATTCAATTTAATTTTCATTTATTTATTTATTTATTTATAATTGAATTGGTACATCTGCCCCAACACACGCACGCATATTTATAACAGAATCATTATCAGAATCAGAATCAGAATCAGAATATCTTTATTGTCATTGTAACGAGTACAACGAAATTAAGTGCAGATTCCGGTGTGAGAGAGATACATACATGAAAATAAATAAGGAGAAATATATAAATAAGGAAATATAAAATATGGGAGCTAGCATATGTACACTAAATACCAAAATATGAATTGTAGTCTAAAATGAGGTAGGTAGACAACAGACCATCTGCATGAGACATATTGCACATGAGTCCTTATTGCACATGGGAGAAAATGTATTATAAAATGTAACAAGGGTTTACCAAAGCGTATCTAGGATATGAATATATACCAGTACATACACACCTGAAGCTGATCGATTACTAATTAACATAATACATTTATTACAAAAGACAGCTAAATTAAATTAAGACAGTTTTTGTTGGCTATTAGGAGACACCAGTTAGCCCAACAGCATTTCTTTGAACTATGTGAGAAAAGGGGGGAACCAAAAAGACACCACCTGAAAGATGGGATTTGAACTCACAGCCTTGTGGTGTGCGATAACAGTACTAACAATTGTGCTAGTCACCCTCTCAAGAATGACATACTTCAGGAGACTTTAGATGTGAGACAGCTAAACTGACACCTGAATCAATGCAGGATTTAAACATCTCATTAGTGGGTTTAAAAAGCCTTTATAAATTGACATTTAACCAGTTGATCACACTGCTACCCAGGCCCTGTAAATATGATGTTCTGATGTCTTGGGCCAATTGGGGGTGGCTGGTCAATCAGAAAGCTTCCTGGACACACCTGAGCGTGAGCTTAGCTAGTGTCCATAAACTGATCTTACATCACTCAGCCACCCCCTCAACCGACACCCGCCCCCCGCAGCCTGTGCCTCTGTTGTGTCAGCTGCAGACAAACTCTCTCGCACCGTGGCGGAGCTTCCCGTCTCTGTGTGGTCAGCGTGTTGACAGAGCGGGGAGCTGAGGACCGTCACCCGGCAAACATGGTCTCCGTGGGGATGACTGTCATACAGCCAAACCCAGAACGTCACGAGCTTCAGATATAAGAGCAACAGATAACCAGAGGTGAGGCTATGCTAACAGCTATTTCTATGTATATACATAAATGTGTATATATAACCCTGTAACCCTACTTAGGATAAGCGATTTGGAAGACGGATGGATATTTACAGTTTATACCAATCAATGTTCCATAAATGCTCACCCAGGACTAGCTCACAATTCATGTACACTTGGTATGTCTACTGTATCTCTAGATATACACACAGCATATGCTGTATATTCAGTCTCTGTGTGTCTCCCTCTCCTATACTCAAATTCACTCCCCACTGAATACTACATTACAGTCCTGCCCATTTATCATGGTTCAAACCCAGCTTGTTCAGCAGAGGCTCAGCACTGATGGGGCAAAGGACCAGGGTAGCTATAGTGATGATTGGGCTCCTCACTCCCCACATGCAGGATCAATATGCTGCCAAGGGGGTGACTGTGGGACACAGGCTAACACCTTCATGACCAATTGGGAGTTCCTCTTGGACAGGTCAACGCTCCCCTGTCTGTGAGTGCCCTGGATGGAAGACCCCTGTGGACTGGATGGATAAATCTTTACACTGACCCTCTGCAGATGCAGGTAGGGGTACTCCTTAGTGAGGAGTCCCAACTCCTTGTTCTGCCTTCCCCATGACATCCATTGCTTCTGGGGAGCCTGTGGCTTTGCTGTCATGAACTGTCTATCTCCTGGAGAGAGGGTGAGCTTGTGGCCTGGGATGCTAATTGTAGGGACTGTTGTTTGCATTTCTCTTGTAGGGTCACTCAGGTGGAGGATCCGTTGGCTACACTCTCTATCCATGTTCCTGTGGCTTACCTGGAGTAGGCTGATGTCTTCAGCCCCACAAAGGCAGCAACCATGCCCCCTCATCAATGAGTATCATCTGTATATAAAAGTTGAAAAGTGTGAATTTAACCAACAGACCATTTCATTTCTGTTTTATTCACCTGGCCAGTTCAGATAGATAAGGGCCAAGTCTCGGCAGTGCATGAATGGCCAGAACATTCTTGTTAAAGGAGTTCCATCATTCCCTTGGGTTTGCCAACGTAAACCATCGGTTCATCAGAGGTTTGGGTTCTGTTGCTGCTCCATCACCTTACCTGGGTAGATGTAGCCCGGCTGGCATTCAAGGAGTTAAAGCAGCTATTCTCCACTGCACCCATCCTCAAGCAGCCTGAACCATCTCTTCCATTTGTCATTGAGGTGGATGCCTTCGAGGTGTGATTAGGGCATGTGGTGTCCTGACGTCATAGATCCCTACCTAATCTCCTTCCCTGTACTTTCTTTTCTACTCTTCTCATTGTTGAGTGATTCTCAAAAATGCACAGACTAATCCTTATGACTGTCTATCTGACAGCTATGATGTTGGTTGAATACTTGTTCAATTAGGTGATTAAGTCCTTTAAGATACCTAAGGACATCAACTGTGACGGGGTCTCCATTTCACATCTGAAGTCCTGAGGGCCTTCTGTAACCATTTGGAGGTAACAATCAGCCTGTTCTCAGGGTACCACCCACAGCCGAATGGGCAAACTGAACATTTAATCCATAAAATCTGTCACTTTCCTTGCCAGTACTACATTACAAATCAGCTGGATTGGAGCCATTACTTATTCTGGGCTGAGTATGCACAAAACTGTCCCATTGACATTCCTCTATATCCTACACCTTTCCATTATGTTCTAGATTATCAGCTTCCACTCATTTTTGGAGACTCAGCCTGCTGATGCTCCAGTGGTGAACAAATGGTTGAAGCGGAGTGGCCAAGTGTGGGTACAGGCCCATGTGTAGTTACAATAAGTTGTGAGCACAAAGGCTTCGTAGAGCTTCATAGCCAACCTGCATCATTGTACTATCCTGGACAATGAGCATGGCTCTTGACAGGTAACATCAAACTCTGCATCCATAAAAAAAGTCCCCAGTACACCGGACCCTTCAATGTACTCCAATTTGTGAACCTGTAAGCTAAAGTCTTCGGTCAGGATTGCACCTGCTCTCCACGTTTCTCCTGCCATTGTTCCAGCAGATCCAGCTCCTGTCTTGGATGTTGGGGGTGAACCAGCCTATGCCATCTGCCCCTTGTTGGACTCCTGGCGCTGGCGAGGTCAGCTTCAGTACCTGGTGGATTGTGGGACCAGAGGAGCAGCCTTTGGTCCAGGATGTTCTGGACCTGTCACTTATTGATGACCTTCAACATTCACACGTGGATCGTCCGGCCGTCCATCCACATAGACAGCCTCCACACTGGCCATCTTGAGCTTCAGGAACTGCTCATGAGGAGGGAGATTCTGTCACGCCCATACCAAGTCAGTCCAATTCAGGCAACACCTGTGCCAAGCCAGCCACACCCAACATACCTTTGTTGTCCTTCCTCTGAATCTACTGAACCCAGTTGTGTGCCTCACTTTCAGGTATCGAGTGTTTCCCACTTTACTGAATGTTTCTTCTTGCATTTTTGGATTACCTGTGCTTGACTGTATTTTGGTCCTGACTTTGTTTTCTTGCCTTTTGGATTCTGATTTTGATGCTTATTTTGTATTTTGCCTTTCAGTTCAATTCAATTCAATTTTATTTATATAGAGCCTTTAATAAAGAGCGTTGTCGCAAAGCGCTTTACATAGACCGGGGCCAAAGGTCCCCAAAGAGTAAGCCAAGGGCTATAGTGGAAATGAAAAACTCCCTCAGGAGGAAGAAACCTTGGGAGGAACCAGACTCAAGGGTGAAACCCATCTTCCTCTGACCAACACCGGGCAGGACAGGTTCATACAATATGCTGAACAACACTGAGAGGGTGGAGCAAAACAGATGGATAATGGTGTATTAGAGGAGGTAGTAGGTCACTGAGTTGAAAAGCAGGTTCCCTGGCTTAGATAACAGCAAGACCATCTGGATGGACAAGTAGCAGGGAGGGAGGACATGGTAGGCCAGCAGAGAAATAAGGAGATCCCTTGGATCTGGATCCCCAAAAGGAACTCCCCAGGAAAAAAAAAAAAAAACAGTGGTAAAGGGAGTGAGAAAAGTGCATGAGCAGAGCAGCGAGAGATTTTGTGACCTGTTTGCCTGGACTTTGGACTCTGTTTTGTGAATTTCATTTCAGATCAGTTCTCATTCTTTCTTGAGTCTACCTAACACTGACATTCTGCCTGTTTCTAGGTCATCAAGTACTGTTCTCGCCCACTCAGTAAATGTCATTGATTTCCACACTTGGATTCATCCTGTGTACTCATTATACACAACATCCAATATTCCGCTTCATTGTTTCCTCTATCTACACTTCTAGTCCAATTGCATTCCTTACACCATACATCACTACTATTAGTTTAAACCTCTTCATAGCGACAATAAAACATCATACCTGATGCCTTCCCATATCACATCAAATAACTGCCCTTATGTCACACTCAAATGTTATACCAATTTTTACACACTGTCACGGCAGACTTGTGTATTTAGACTGGGAAACCTCACCCCAGATATCAGTCCCAGAACACAGAATAAGCCCTGGACAGAGCCTTGCTTAGGAACACTCCTCAAAATATCAGCACAAACACAGTCTAAATCAGTGTTAGAACCTCACTTCAGAAGCCTACTTCAAATATCATCCTCAGAACACAACCTAGCACCAGGGTAGAACCTCGCTCCAGAGTCCAAGGCTAGAATCCAACCCTGGTCCAGGGGCACAACTTGAGATACATGTAATTGCATGAACAAACATGTAATTGTTTGTCAATGCAATTAATGGGTTTAAGTAGCTCACAATAAATTATCAATAATTAAGAATGATCTGCACTGTTTACTTTTTCATCCAGTGATAGAAATGAATTGTGACATACTAATGTTTTGAGGTTAAATTTACTTTCAATTGGTTTCTCCTAGGAGTTGAAATGTGTATTTAATCATTGTATAATAAACATTACCATGCATATTAAAGGAAAGCAAAGTCTCCAGTTTTATCATCAGATGTTCAGCCACATTGTCTGGTTTGAGCTCTCATCTCAGATCTTTACATTTCTTTCCTGATCAGTCATTTTTAAATTGTTCCCATTTCATGACAACTTTTGGCAAAGGAGAGATCTGGGTAACGGTGACATTTGGTCCAAAGCAGGTTGTTTTTGGCTGCCACAGTCTCAAAGTCTTTTCAGCTTTGGGAAAAGGTGGGGGGGAACACCACCCCCCCAGCTGGGCTTTCAGAAGCAACACAGGGAATTGCTAGGCTCCCTTATTCCGAGACTCCCTCAGAAGATCCCAGCTATGGAAACTAATTTTCTGCTTCATTGATCAAAGTCACAAAAATAATGTGGAAAAAGTTCAAATTTTTTTTGTTTTGTTACATTTTTATGCATAAACGCCATATTAAGAACTTAACATTGAGTTTGTCAGTCACAGCACAAAAGGCCAGTGGGACAATGGCCGGTGAAAAGGCAGGATGTGAATCGCTTCACATCAACGCACGATCCCTTTCACCGCTGTCTGGAACGACGGTAGGGAAGTCTTTATTAGGCGGTCTTTTACCAGCGTCTCTTCCACCGATGGTGTAGACCACCACCTGCTCTCATGCTGCTCACCTCCGCTCTTCCTTGATGGCTGAGGGCCCTCTCTAGACCTCCAGCTGCAGGGCAGGCTTCCAGCCCCTAGGTAAACTGTCCCCTATGTTTCCTGACTGACATTAACAAACCATGTGTAACCACAATTTTCAGAAATCTACATCCTGTTGTGCAGAGTTGCTGTGCTGATCTCAGCAGCATCCCCTGCCAGACATCTCTGATAGATTCAAACAAAACATCAAAGCTTACTTTATCTTTGTTGTTCTATTGTGGTGACTGTAATATTCAGAGTAATATTTTCCCTTTTCACTTATACGCAAAATATTTCTTTACCAGCAGTTGGCTGTACAGTCTGATGCCCTTTTCAGTTGTGTAGAAATGTGCACATTTTCTTAGGCAGGACTGTAAATATCAGTTCAGCATGTCCTAAGTAGGGTACACAATAATCTGTGATATTTGAGCAGTAGGTCAAAGGGGTTGGCACTAAATATAGAAAACAGTGAGTCACCAGTCACCACAAGGCCTTCCTAGCATCCCATGATGCAAAATTTAAAGGGAGGGGGGAGGCGGGCAATACACAATCACACCTAGAAAATGACGAAGGACTGCCTAAAGTACATATGAAATAATTTTCCTTAAGTGTGTCTTAAATGAAGAACCAAGTTACTTGTGTTTGAAATAATGGACCACCTTAAGTATGTCTGAAATGAAAGACCTCCTTAAATATGTCTGAAACAAAAGACCTCTTTACGTATGTCTGAAATGAAAAATACTTTAAGTATCTGAAACACCTCCTTAGGTATCTCTGAAACAAAAGAACTTCTTTTAGTAGTGTCTGAAATGAGGGGCCACCTTAAGTATGTTTAAAGAGGACTGCCTTAACTACATCTAAAACAAAATACCTCTTTATGTCTGAAAAGGACTACCTTAAAAATCTCTGAAACAAAAGACCTTCTTAAGTATTTCTGAAAAGAAGGACTGCCCTAAGTACATATAAAACAACTTTCCTTGAGTGCGTCTGAAATGAAGAACCATGTTACTTATGTTTGAAATAACAGACCGCCTTAAGTATGTCTGAAACAAAAAGTACTTTAAATATCTGAAATACCTCCTTAAGTATCTCTGAAACAAAAACCTCCTTTAGTACTGTATGTCTGAAATGAAGGGCCACGTTAAGTATGTTTTAACCGAAGGACTGTCTTTTAAGTGCGTCTGAAAATAAGCACTGTCTTAAGCGTGTTTAAAAGACACCTATGTATGACCTAAGAGGTGAGGCACCATGGTTGCAGATGACGTATCTGTGACTATGAGGAGAATATCAAACATTTTGCTACCCTAAAGAAACACTGGACAAGCCACTCAGAGACACCAGCAACGGCGATGTCAAAACAGGTGTGCTGACAGACAGTTGGGAAGACATCAGATGACAAATCATAACACATCACAACATTCTGACATGGCAGGAGGTCAACCATGCAGCTTAGGGGTGGCATCGTCCCCACCGCAGAGTGTCACTCCTTGTTAGATAAAGCATCCTTTATGACATTGATAACACAATTATATTAAATGATGTCATTACTTTTCCATGCACACCATAACCCATACGCAGAATGGGCCTCCTTCACCAAAGGTAGGTAATACACACAGTCATGGCAAACTAATCTCTGTGTACTCGACAGGCGGATAGGCTTCATTTAAACATCATAAAATAATGTAAATAAAGATGGTTTGCTTTCATTGTCACTACTGCAACACCCTTCAGTTAGCATGTTTCCCTTTGCCAAGAAAACTGTTTATTGTTATCATGATAATAAATATTATCATACTGCTTTGCTGAGAGGGGCGGAGTTACCCAGACAAGTTTCCTGCCATGCCGTCCAAAAGCTGAACAACCAAATGCTCATGCCAAAATGTGAAGAGTGGCAAACCAGCATACAGATGCAACGGTAAATGTATCATAGCCCAGCAGATTTACTACAGAACAGAGGCTGTTCCAGGATCAGCACCAGTCCAATGAAGGAAATGAGGATGGACGACAAAGAGCCAAACAGTGACACCAACACAAGGGCCTAGAGAAACATCACCAGAGCATGGTTCTAAAAGAGGCTGCTTTCCAGGTGCTTCTGGATGTTTCTTTAAGACAGATTCTCCTTCAAGTCATCACTCTATTGGGTGGCTAAGATTCAAAGCTAGCCAATCAGAATTTGTCAGAAAGTGTTTTGTGTGACCAGTGAACACCAAAAATAATGAAATGCCTCATAATTTTTTAGCACTTTATAAAGCCTTCTCAATCAATGCTATGCAATTTTTGGAAACCAGTCATTTTTTATACAGTATGTTGTCACCTGACTACCAGATAAACATTAAGTTCTGAACAATGGACTGGCAGCTTGTAAGTTTGTATTATGCTTTTGTTTTCCTCTAGCTCAACTTTCATTGAAGCCAAATTCAGCCTTGTAACAAAAACTCAGACAGAGAGAAAGAGAGAGAGAGGGGCCAAACCAGGGCCTGACCCCTGGTCCCTGAGAAAGTCCACTTGAACCCAAGGGTAACCTGGGTGCTGCAGGGTCCTGGTGGGCTTGCGACCTCCCGTCCTGCCCTTGAGCCCATTCAGCCCCTTCCCACTGTTCTGCTGTTCTGGAAGGGAGGACCCGGCCGACAGGTTCAAGGACCAAGTGTGGGAGGGTCCTCGTGCTCTTTGGCCCCTGTGCTGCTGGACGGGGCCAGTGTTTAGGAATGGCTGTCACAAAGCACTTCAGCAGGTGGCTCTGTAGCCCCTGAAAAAAATGCCTATCAAAGGACAGGCTACCCCATTTGCACAGACGGCGGGCCTGGTGGTGCACGTACGCTGCCTGTCACATTAGCGGGGGTGTCAACATGCTCCGCAGCCTTCCTGGCATCTGAAGTGGCCATTTCCGTGTTTGTCCTGCCTCTCTACGGTTCCCCAGGGGGAGGGGCTTCTGAGATAGTAACCAGAGTTACATGGGCCGCGAGTGAACATCAAACATGGCTCCATATAAAACCCTGACCCCCGCTTAAAAAGCACCTGTCGCATGTTTGCTTTCTCTTCAGAGGCTCCCACACGCCACGGACGGCTGCCAAGCACGCCGGCCCCAGGGCCCGTTGAGTCAGCACCGCTGCTGACCCGATGACGGTCACTAATTAGCCCAACGGGTACCGTCCTGTTGGGTACTGGTGAAGCTCCACGACCATGGTGACCTCAGATGTTTTTTCATGCAAAACATATGTCAGAGAAAACAGATAATGACATCCATCCATCTTTCATAATCATTTATCCAACACAAGGTCAGACGACACCTGAGACGTCAGTCCATCACAGGGCAATTTAGAGAGACCTTCATATTTGTAGACTCCTTGAAGCTTATTGTCATATCAAAGTGGTACACTTACTAGTACCTTGGAACTCTTACTTAGAAAAAGGGAGGAAAACTGAGTGCCTGAAGACAACCCAGAGAACACGGGGTGAACATGCAGACTCCACCCACTCAGGGCAGGAGGCGGGGTTCAAACAGGCATGAAGCTACAATGTAAGTCATCATGCCAGCCTCACAAATGTATTAGAGGAACATTAAAATATAAAGCAGTGATGCAGGAAAGGCCTGCTACTGGACCAGTCACACAGGAGCTCCCTAAAGGCAACAGCCTTTCCACTGAGGCAGCTGAGGCCAGGACTCATGACTGGACCTGCACTTGCTGTGCCTTCAACCTCTACATCCCGGCTCCCTAGTCTGACTGACGCGGCCTCCCAGCACATCGGCCTCATCTTCCAGCCTCTTATCCCAGTGCCTCAGCCTCTCTTCCTCGAGGGGTCCTCCCTCGCCACCAAGCTCATCTGAAAAATTACAGAAAATCCTTTTGCCTTTTTTTATTCCCCTCTGTCGGGCGAACAAAGGGCTCCCGCGCTCAAGCTGCGTGGCAAATATGAGGGGTATCAGGGTAACAAAGCAATCGCAACAACTTTTCTGCCTCCTACGATTTCCCCTGAATAATAAAAAGAGGCACAAAAAAAGAGAAGTTGGGCCGGGGGGGAGTTTCTCTCTCACTCTTACCCCCCCTTCCCTTTTTTTGCCCGGAAGAAAGAAGCAGTGTACATTATATACAAAGAGCATAATTCATGGGGACATTTTTATTGACAGGGATAATACACATCATACTGTTTGTGCACCCCTGTCATTCAGGTCAATTTATTCTGGAAGTCAGTGGGGGCAGATGGGCCCCCCGTCCACCCACATCCCTGACTGCTGCCTAACAAGCGGGGGCCATAACCAGGCAGGGTTTGGGGGGGGGGGGGGCTATGGCCTGGCAGCACCAGGGGGCTTGTGGATCACAGTGTGTCTGGGGGCAAGCGGGCAGAGTGTTGGGGGGGGCAGGGGGCCCGCCAGCGACTGCGCCGATCCGTGTCACCAGGATCACATCACACGTCAAGGCGATGAAGTCTGCAGGCTGGGGGCCACACGGAGTCCGTCAGGTCCTGTAATCGCACGGCCTAGCCGCCTTTCACGCCCTGGACATTAACAGGGCTCTCCATGCCTGTCACACCGAGGGCCCAGCATACACTCAAAGGCTTTCAATACCAAACCCCCCCCCCCAACCCCACACTTTGTTTTGTTTTATATGCCTCTGTTTTCATTATGAAAGCACTGGGTACATTGTTACTAGGGGTCACAGTAAAATAAAGAAATCTCACTTTTTAAATATTATCAATGCGTTTTTGTTTTAACTGGAGGACATCCAAATCTGTGGGTTTCTAGACAGTGTGGAGAAAAGGACCAGTTTCATACAACTAAAACTGACTGCCATACAACAGACTATTCAGTCCTCTGAAAGGAAAACTGCTAGAAAAAGGCAGGAAAAAATGAAAACAGACAAAGAAAAATAATTACCCCCTCGAGTCGGACTTCAAGTAGCGCAGTGCAACGAAGTTGAATACCACTGACGCCAAAATCGTACATAATGCTGTGTGAAGTTATGCGTGGCAGAAAAGCGAATGCCAACTGTGCAAGTCTCCAAACAGAGAGTCTACGCCGGACACGGAGGTAACGGAGCCACACATAGAGCCTCATGTGCCTCCAGCTGCTCGCAGCCCTCGCCGCTGCGGGCGACCACCGCTCCGGCAGTATCCAGCCCTCAACAGATGACCAGGAGCACTGCCCTTCTGGCTAAAGCACCCAACAGCCCTAACACCAACCCATTCGTCATGCAAATACAACCCTCTGTAGTATAGTAACGAAAATCAAACACAACAAACAAGTAACGTATCAAATAATACCGGTTTTATCAATGCGTTTAAATTACCATTGGGACGATCAGACCCACACACAGCACCCTACGTTGTATTTATATCCTTCCTTTATATAGACTACATGTATCGTATGCTTGAACGCGCTGGCATATCCCTTTGCTCTGTCTCCCCCAGGTGGTTGACAGCGGTACTGCAGGTGTTTAACTATGCGCTCTCCAAGCGCACTGAGAGCTCTCATTAGCACAAGGAACAAAGGCACGATTCTGTGGGGCCACGGTCATCTGTTTCACTTTGAGTGGCAGGTTTTGTGTGCGCGCTCTCCCCGCCATCTGCCCGCGGCAGCGGCCTTTGGTTGGATGCAGCTCAAGCGCTTAGGGCAAGAGGACCAGGGCGGCAAAGCTGGTGAACGCCATTTAAAAATGCAATTAAAGAAGGCGTTTCACCTTTTGACACCTAATATCTAATTAATGTCGATTTTTGTCAGAGCATAAAGGAAAAAGTGAAAGTAGGGTGAAACACTGAGTCCTCTTAGCTAAATGGCACCTACCTGCTTGCTTTTACTTGACCATCAACATCCACTCAGCAGTCCGAAATGTCCTTTTAACCCGTTATAATACGAGTGAGTACAAATAACCCCAAACTTATTGTTTTCCTCTCAAGGCCCAAATGTGAAATTACTAAATTGGTGGAAGGTGACTGTGACAAGGGCAGATTGAAAGAATAATCAGTGACTCTCCCCCGCCTTCTCAATGTGACACTTAGAGCCATCAATTGCGTTGTGTGAAGAAAGAAGGCATCAAGCTGCAAAGGCAAACACTCATATAACAGATTCAAGCCCTGAGCAAAAAACAAGGCAACCACAAAAGGTCCATTTTTCCTGATCAGGCTTTTTGTAGGAATTACGGTAAATGCCATCCCATTAAAATTATGGGGCACATATAAATAAAAGCATAATTATACTGGAATTGAAAAATGTATACATATTCTGAACCAAATTATTGTGAAAAGCTTCCTCTCACTTTAGCCCCTGTGATAAATTTATGGAAAATGAATTCTTAAAGATATTCAGACTTATGCAGTCTTATCTGTTAAACAATAAATCATTTGAACTTGTTTCCAGTATGAATTATTATGGCACACCTGATTGGACAAATTACCTATCTTCCATAAATGATTACTAATGTAGCCTTGTGTGAAACTGAACAGGGTTTGCTTCAGGGTTGTTTGTTTAATAAAAGGTACAAAAGCAAGGTTCATCCTGGGACTTGAACCTGAAAGAACCTTTCAGCCCTTAGCCTCAGCTGCCTGCCTCCTTGTTGGTGTGCTGAGTAATTAGTCAGTAATTAATGAATTAAAATGGAGAAATAAGAAAGTATTCGCAATGTCCTCGGTCACCAGCGTTAAAGCAGTCGCTCTCACAAGTACATGGTTTGCAAGATTTTGTTCTGAAACTACTTCCGAGATGCCGGTGCTTTTCTAGCATTCTGAGGTGGTTTCACAACATCTCGCCGTTCCATGTAATATTGTTTCTGCTGTGGTTTACAACTGGAGCAAAGGGGAAACAAGACAGCAGCCTTTTTTAGTAAACACCCATAGAAAGTCAGGCAGCAGTGCCCAACGACCAGAATACTTTGTTAGAAACATGGGAAAATGCCAGCGAGGCGGCAATGAATGATAGATTAAAACCTCTGACCTTCAGAGGGCGACATGACCTTCTATCTCTAAGACTGACCAGCTGCAGGAGACCAACCATCAAGTTTCCTTTGACTTTCTGACTAGGACCGGAATCGGCACAGCTCTCTGGTGATGCCAGCACAAAATGCAGTTGTTCGCTGTCTGATGATTCCTAGTAAAGGCCTTTTCTGTTTAAGTATTTTTCTCTGCAATTAAAATGAGTGCTGTTTCATTTCAGTCTCAGATACCGCAGCTGCATTTATAATCAGTGCAGCACAGCGCTTTCACAGTTCAGAGTATCAGTACCCTGGGACCTCAAAGGATTTGCTCTTAAAAGATCATTAATGCAACGAGCGCTCTCTGATTTTACTCGATGGCTGCAGCATACGTCAGAATTAAGCATGCCTGACTCGACATACCATATCGCTGGCTGTTGCCATGGCGTTGTCATGGTGCGTATGACTAAACAAGATGGACAGCAGCCGCTAAACGCTTGGCGGCAGTGGAGACCAGAGCGGCGTAGCAGAGGGTAACGCAAGATGGCATAAGGAGTCACTACAGCCATGCCTGGCTGCAATCCAAATCAGTACAGGCTAATTAGACCAGAACTAGACCAAAACAAGGAGGCAGAAACGCTTTTGCAGCCCTATGCAAAACAGTAATAAAACGTTTCACTTCAAACCTGACAAAAGGGACCTCAAAGACTTCCATTTCAAAACCGCAGATATTTTATAACATCCCATATTCCGTGAAAGCATGCTGACCAGAAGGTGACCAATGACGTGCTCTCCTTCAAAATGTATGCAATGAGGTAAACACAGTGTAAGGACTGGTGAATGAGTCCATAGTGGGCTACAAGTTTCTCAGCTGTAAATAGATCTGCTATTCAGGCTAAAGACAGGAGGGAGATGTAATCTCTATCTAGACTGAAGACAGAGTAAATCGTAATAGTACACAGTTAAAAACATGTCAGACTGTAATTTTCGGTTGGCCTGTGAGGCCTATATGTTGCAACATACAGGAAGTACTACTATGTTATTGTAATTATTAAAGTGCAGCTAAATATAAAATTATTACAACTGTTTGTTCATCCTGCCTCACAAAAATGAGGAGAGCTGATTTTTCATAATTGGTTGGGGGAGCAAATTTCCTCATAATGAAGTGTTTCAGTTTATATGATCTATTTATTAAAAATCACTCTTACCCTGCATGTATCCCGCCTCATTTGAAATAGCCCATATAAGTCTAGGCATTCATTCCACTGATTATTTTATTATACGCGATTGAAAATTGGCCCGTATTAGACGACATGAGCAGAGTCTTCGAACTGAGGCTTAAACCACCCAGAACATTCACTCTGCGTGTCGATAAAATGTCTTGTCATCTTATTGGTGAAGCCATGCAAGCAAAAAGGACTCCCTGACGTTAATCGTGGTTATTGACCCACATGTTCAAAGGTTTTTTTTGTTGTTGTTCCTTTTACTTCCAGCGCTGACTGACTGAGCCTCTGAGAGCAGAAATATCGCGACAGCCTCATTCTTCATAGCCTCTAGCGATTTATTTTACACTCAGGGGTGTAGATTTGCCTTGAAAGTTGGTAAGGAACCAAAACAATTGCTTTACTTATACATTTTTAAAAGTGGGACGGGATATTTTCACCTTTCCTGAAAGGTGATCAACTCATGTACAGGTCTGCTATCCCCGCCTAGACCATTGGGCGTATGCTACAGCCATTTAACCTTAGACCTTCATAGACCTTTACCTAGTTATAAATAAATGAATTATCTTCATTTATCAACAGTGTAGATCAAAACAAGAGTGCCCTCTTGCTATCAAAAATATTTGCAGATTAGCAATATTTTGAATTGTTTTTCCATGCAAAAGCAAAGTTGCTGTTCTGAGTTATACAATGTGCTTTTCTAAAGCTCAAGAGAAATGAATAGTGAAAGCATATAGGACATCTATCCACTTTCCAACAGCTTACCCTAGGCAGGGTCACAGACAGGAGCCCGGAGCCTATCCCGGGCATCGCAGCTGGCACAAAGCTGGGTACACCCTGCCACCCTAGACAGGGTGCTATAAGCCAACACACTCAGGGGCAGTTTAGTGACACCAGCTAGCCATGAGGGACAACATGCAAACTCCGCACACGCAGAGCAGAAGTAGGAGAAGAGGTTTGAGAACCAAACATTATTACCACGATTATTCGTCTCATTTGCTTGACAAATGTAAACAGCCATTATCAGGATATCCAGTGCTAAATCAATACAATTATCTCAACAAGGCTTTGATTGTTACCATGGTTGGTAACCCGGAAACACCGGTGTGCATGCAATTGTCAGAAAAATCCGACTCTCAGGTGATTTCTTTTTGACAGTTTAAATAAATGAATAACTAACATACACAGGGGTCTGGGTATATGTAAATGATAAACCAGTGTTAATTATGTTGTGTTAACTGCTACATACGCATGCCTATCAACAAAATCAGTGACTGAATCGGCAGCTTTCATCAAACCATTCTATTTACCACACACTTGAAAATGTGGTTAAGGAACTGATGATAGCGTATAGTTTAGCTGATCAAAAGGCCTACTGCTACTTTCCTTCCGTTTCTTTTAACATATCTTCCGTCAATTCGAGGACGTTTCAAGGAGTGGACTGCATCATTCAAGAGTTAGTTCTGTGGAATGAAGTTTTACAATTGAAAATGGTCGATTAAAGTAAAACCGTTAAATTGCAATTAAGTAAATTCGTTCAAGTATCATCCAAGTATGCCATACTATTCAGAAAATGCATCTACATATAACGAAAAATTTGTCAGTCTGTCTGCTAAATACACTGCAATTCAAGATGCAATTCTCAATTATCCTTTCAATTATATAGGCCTAGATTTTAAAAAGTGAATTAGGGAAAACCATTTACTTTCTGTAAAGATAAAAAGTCAGTTATATGTCAGAATTGACCAAAACAAATTAATTGAACGAAACAAATGTGTCACGTATATGGGCCCAGACCTAAGTTATGATGCGCAGGTTAAGTTTATTATTTCTTGAGGATTTAAAGTAGCCAATGGCCTATACTTATCCAGACCGACGTGCAGCGCTTTTCTTACCGAAACGTTTCATTTAGGGTATTTACATTACAGGTCAGAACATTATACCAGTTCTTTAATCCAAATGACAATGGACGGCTGTTTTGCCAGTGAACTGCCTTTACCACGACTTTTTTGGAAGCTGTTGTACTTGCAACGCAACAGCTATCAACACTCCAGCTTGGCATTACGGGAACTGGCAGCCCTAGGAACTCGTTCCAGGAAGCTGAGGACCCGGTATTAGGAGACGCATTCCCCTGGAGCGTCTCAGCAGAGCGCTGTCATCAGAGCGCTGTAACCTGCCATTTGTCGGCTGGCTGCTCCATAAACGGGCAAACGGAAGCTATTACTAATATATTAACAATAATAATGATTATTTTGTTACAAAGATATTAACAAAATCACATGATTTTCACAATTAATAATTTATATTTAAAAATATATATAATGTAATATATATTACGGCATGTATATACTATATTATTTAAATATATAATAAAATATAGTCTAATGTAGAAACAGGTTTTGGGTAAGCGGAGGAAAAACGTAAAGAAATCCCAAAAAACTTAAACTTGATTAGATATAACAGACTTCAATAGCAATTCCCACTTTATTTGTACTTTATTGTACTTTATTTTTCTCTCAATTTCGTTTTCCCACTGAGATACACACAGCATAAAAGCCTACAAAAAGCAACGTCTGATTTACATTATGTAACCGATTAGCCCTGTTTAGTAACATTCACGCCCCAGTGCAGCTATTTGAAAGGCGGGACTTGAAGCTAAGCACTTGAAACGGGAGTGAGATAGTGCGCTGCCTTAGAAGATCATGAGTTTATGTTTGCGCCTTGGCGAGTATCGCGCATTCCAACACACTGACGCAGTAGTCAGTAATACTGAAGGGCAATCGGAATCCAAACGACTGTACTTCTCAGGCACGGTGCCGCGGTTCAGATGCTTCAGATGTGTTCAGTAGAGCATTGCTTCGTAACGGAATGTGAAAGGAAGGATCAGGATATCTCAGGCATCCTCGTCATTTTAGGGGGCTTCGTACTGACGCAGGACCGCTAAAGCGGGACTGTGAGTAACAGTAATCAGAGATGGATGAGTGGAAGCGCTTTATAGCATAGATATCTGGGGATGACAGAAGATATTTTTAACCAGTATTATCATGCACTCGGGGGGTGTTTAAATAGCAGTCTTTATAAATGCAGCTGTTCAGCAGCGTGTCCACACACCACCCTGGATACTGTAATAGTTCTACTTAGTCTTAAGGACAATTTGCCTTAAACGACGAAATCGGGAACTTATTGGATAACATTCATTTTTCTGGAAATGCCGGCCTTTTCCTGTTACAAGACTGCCTCCGATGACCCGACCAGCTTCGCCTCAAATGCGGAGATCATCATATCCCTGCCAGGCGGAGTGGAAAGTCGTATTCCTGTTCGCGTCGTAAGGGAGGCACCCTCCGATCGCTCTCCGTGCTCGCCGTACCCACGCCGAGTTATGTGTGAGGTGGCAAACGGAGACAATTGTGACAGTTTGCATCCCGACTGGCTGAATAAGATAGTCGATGATTTGGGACTGCTTGGAAAACAACGGGAAATGGACACCATCGGGAGCACCGTGGTGTTTTCATCGGACAGTCCTAGTGACGCCAAATCTACCAAATCTTCAACCGAAGTCGCCAAGTCGGAAAAGCGCAGCAGTGCGCACCTGCAGCCAAGCGAAGAGGAGCACTACACACCGGTGAAAGTGTCTGTGATCAGCACAGATCCTGTACAAAACATCATAGAAGATGAATCTGAAAAACATTATAAAATTGTTAATTACCTAGCTGAAGTGGACAAACAGAACAAATACCTCAAAGAGAAGAATATGTACAGATTCCACATAATTCCCGACGGGAACTGCCTGTACAGGGCGGTATGTAAAGCTGTTTACGGGGACCAATCGAGACACATGGAGCTGAGAGAGTATACTGTCCACCACATAGCCGATCACTTAGAGGAGTTCGGTCCCATCATCGAGGGAGACGTCGGCGAGTTTCTCATCGGCGCCGCGCAGCACGGCTCATGGGCCGGATACCCGGAACTGCTGGCCATGAGTCAGATGCTGAACGTCAACATTCATCTCACCACGGGCGGCAGCTTGCCGAGTCCTACCGTGTCTACCATGGTGCATCACCTGGGTGACGAAGACGTTTCCAGGCCATCTATCTGGCTAAGCTGGCTCAGCAGTGGCCACTATGACGTCGTTTTCGATAGGTGTTTGGCCAACCCGGAGTATGATGGCTGGTGCAGGCAGATACAGGCGCAGAGAGAACGGGACGAGGAAATGGCAAATTCGACAGCAGCATCCTTATCCAAACTGTACATTCACTCCTGAACGTATTATATACGTATCTTTCTGTGTGCGAAATTTATGAACTTTTATTTAAACCGATGGCACCTTTAAACGAAATACCTTTTATCGATACACCTGAATAGACATTATATTTTAAAATATTTGTTTTTATATTACGCATATCTGTTTTGTAATTTAAGTCAATTCTTCGTTTTTGTCGTTTGTATCTGAGAGATATGGAATAATCTGACATTTTAAAATAATTTTTGAGAAAACTTGAGTATACATGTTATGTGAGATGGTGGGCCAACGCTGGGTTATTCTTTCTATATTCGTTGTCTGTTTAAATTTGCAAATTTAAATGTTGTGAACTGGCACTTCTCAAATTGTTAGTCTTTGTAAAGAATTTTCTTTTGTTTTTTTGAAGCTTGGTAGCTACAAATATGCAGTGATTAATCCTACAAAATACGGTCACCTGCATGATATGTTCAGAAAACAAATATTGCGGCAGAATTTGATATTTGATTATTTCGTATGCTCAAGGCATCGTAAAACATTAGTATTAATTCTTATAGTTATAAAATGGCCAGAGGAGGACGGGCTTCCCCTTTGAGTCTGATTCCTCCCAAGGTTTCTTCCTCCCGAGGGAGTTTTTCCTTGTCACTGTCGCCTTTGGTTTACTCTCTGGGGACCCTGGGCCCGGGTCTATGTAAAGAGCTTTGTGACCGTGCTGCTTGTCAAAGGCGCTATGTAAATAAAATTGAATTGAATTAAAATGCATTATTATTAATAGTACAATAAACGTGACAGAGTTTTTTCGGTTAATATCACGACTGTGAATGATCTGTAGATTTCACTTCGTAGACGTGGATTTGTTTTTGGATGAAAAGATGAATGTCTCGCGGTTATCACCGTAAAATCCGCATTCCGAATTACAGCTGTGCATTTCGCCGCATTTTTGTGCCGTTCAATTTCAACACCAACACCACAGTATTACCGTCGGTGATACTATTCCCCTAAACTGCTGCGTTTATTTTAAACCAGACGCAATCGTTCGCATTCCACGAGGAGGTCAGTCAGATTTATTTCTCAAACGAGTGTGTTAATCTTTTTGATAGTAAGAACACCGTGTTCTAGCGATTAACTATATGGATGTAAAAGAGTAGGAGTTACTCTCATCGCATGCAGATGAATTTATGACAGAGAATGTTTTACGTTAAAGTGCACTGAATAAATAACCAAAAAGGTCTTGATAACCTACTTGTAGTTTTCTGTAGACCTCTTACACCTTTCACAACGAAAATAAAATGTAACGTGTCTGAGGGAAATCCACTTGAGATTAGCTTTATACGTAGGCTACTTTATCCTATTAATCAGAAAGCCGATCTTTCACAACTTAAAACACTTCAGAGGGCTACCATCTCCCCCAGTCTCATTCAAATATAGCCTCATCTCTCAGCTGGTTTTAACAGTATATTATCTCTAGCTCTGAAATGCTCTCCCTCTAGCCGTGTAAAATGTATCCTGTGAAAAGTAATCCTTCACATGTATCTGAGGCATTCTGTTCCGTCGCCAATGCCAGGGGCAAGCGTTGCTTCTCCTGCTCTGAAGGAGTCTGCCCTGAGGGTAGGCAATATGGCGTTTTAATTAATCGTTTAGTTTGCCTGCAGGGCACCAAAGCTAAAGCTTGTACTTTGTCGGTTTAGTTTTCACTGCATGTTTAGTTCTTTCCCTCCAAGGTCACAACCGAAAAAGCGTAATCAGATTCTTTTTTAATCTACCATAATAATCTGCAGGGGTAAAGGTTACTATTATCTCAAAGTACTATTTTTGGAGGGATGTCTATTGTAGGCACGCATACCAATGAAATGTGTAATAGGTATAATGGGTTCCTTTAAGATGACACTATTTAAACTTTTGAAGGAAAAGTTATCCATATATTAACAACTTTACTCGGCCACGTTTATTATTATTATTATTATTATTATTATTATTATCCATTTTTTTAAATTGTCCATTGAAATACAGGAAGAAGAGACAAAGCACTAAACTCCGGATTTTAAGTTATAAAGTTTTTCAGACGTGAGGGACCCACTAAAAGTATTAAGAATTGGGTAAAATTCTTATCGTCCAATAAGTTTGTCAGACTAAATTTAATTACCTTTTGTGAGAACGAGTCTAGTTACTTTGTGCCGGTTGACCGAAAAGGAATTTGCAAGAAATTAAAAGAGTGTTTGGTAGGTGTGATTACGCAATTAGGCAAATACGGGAAAAAAGGTCAGTGATTTGACGTTAATTGACCTTTTGATATCCGTCGCTTTTCAGCGGTAGTGACGCAAATGTGCTCGCTGATGTTAAGTGATCTAATTATAACTGGCAGTAAAATAGGTACTCGACATCATGTTAAAACTTTGGCAGCTGGACAAGGTTGATAAACAATAACTGTCGCATTTAACTCTGCAATTAAATATAATTTTGCCTAACTGTCATAGCTATTATTGTCGTAAATTACTTTATTCAGTCGGACTCTGTTTACATACCCGTACCCAGGTTATATATTCAACTCAATTCAATTCAATTCGATTCAATTTTATTTACATAGCGCCTTTGACAAGCAGCACTGTCACAAAGCTCTTTACATAGACCCGGGCCCAGGGTCCCCAGAGAGTAAACCAAAGGCGACAGTGACAAGGAAAAACTCCCTTGGGAGGAACCAGACTCAAAGGGGAAGCCCGTATTCCCCTGGCCGGCACCCGGCAGGACAAGTTCATTAATACAAATATGAATTAAATGTGAAACAACAATATTGTAGAACAGTCAGGAGGACAACAGTGGAGGATGCAGTCAGGTGATAGGGACTGAAGACAGCAAGCCGGTCAGGGTATATAGATGAAGCGGAGGGAGGGCACGGTAGGCCAGTAGACGATAGGCATAGACAACAAGGCCTTTTAATGACAATTTAGCATCGGCACATTTCTAATAATAATGACTCATTTTGGTGAACTGTCCTTCGGGGCTGTCTATTTCCATTCGGGATTTTAACACATTAAATACATTCGCTGTTTTCGTACTGCCATCTCATGGTCGTGGATGGTAATTAAAATCGAATAAAAATCTGGTATAGGCGGGTACAAAGTTTAGCCAAAGAACGTTTGAGTTGCTGAGACATCGCCATAGCGTACATTAAATGCACAGTTTTTTCATCAGCATATAAATACAGCCGAATTAACCGCTTTTTTCACCATCTATGCAGATTAACCGTACATGAAGTGATTTGAGGGAGATTTGTCCGACAGTTTTAAATTCAAATCGAAAGACATTGTAACAAAGTATAAAAAACCTTTAAAACAACACGAACATTTTCATATAATATTCGATCAAAGCGCCTTTGAATTTGTGCATATGTGCTGCCATCCAGTGGTACAAACTATCATAACACAAAATTCTTTTTTCGCTATATTTTCAAAATAAATATTTATTGCCATCACTGGCAAGAAATGCACATTACAGCTCAACTTTATGACGTATGATTAAACTAAATGATTATACACCTTTAATTGTACACATTTTTAACTAATACCAACCTAGCTAAATAACCAATGGAGACTGTTGTAACAATGTTGAGCTTCATTTAGGTAAATAATAATACACATTAAAAGAAAATAGAGCTGGTGGGACCAGGTGTGTAGGTTTGGTTTAAAAGTTGGCATGGGACCAAAACAATTGCTTCAGTTGGTAGAGATATATTCAGCTTTCCTAAAGGTTGGTTAGGACATGCCCTTACTATCCCTACCTAAATTTATGCCTATGTGTGACTGATCTGCTATCTGGCCCCCAGTGGAAATGAGGTCACATAGTGTCTGCAGATTAAAAAGACACAGGCGAAAGTGGCAAATGGGCCATTGACCAATTACTCATCATGTGTTCAGCTGGGGGTTGGGCCATTAATTACGCTGCCGTTCCCCACAGTGAGAGAAACTGGATTATGTTTTGATGGCATGGTTCTGGATCACATGATGTGTTTCAGATTTAATCTAAAACACCCTGTTTAGTGACCAAGATCACACAAATCAAACTTACCACTATAGCCTAGGAACAATTTTAGTGAAACATGCCTTCCTTGTTGAGAAAATGTGCCTTTTCTTAAGTTCCCTGAGGACAAATGACAGATAAAAATGGTCAAACATGCCAGTAAAGTGGATTAGCTGAGCATCTGGCCCACTGATGCAGAGCTGAAATGCACCACAAGTGCACTGTAACCCTGGGCTTTAATATGGACAGCAGATTAACTCTGTGGGACCTAGAAAAACTGGACAGTACAGCAGATTGCAATAAAAAAAAACAACCCCACCCCCTACCCCCCTGGAAGAGATTAGCAGAATTTCCCATATACAAATATACTGTACTAAGTAATTAATTACATTCAGGGCAGTGAAGCATTTGACAAGTAAGAGCTTATTGTCACAGGACCATATGGGTAAACTGGGAGAAAGGGAGTTCTGACCTTTAAGAACTGTGCGTGTGATTCTGGGACACCACAGTACTGCACAGTAGCTGGGACCTGCTGCATTTAAACATCGCTGTTTCGTCTTTCTGGGAAAGTACTAGAGGTTTACGATGGAAACACAAAGTTGCAAAAAAATATTGACAGTTTGTCCTCTAGAGGGTACCAGAGGTACAGACCCAAGGACGGCATCAGAAATAGTTTCTGGGCGTTTAAGTTCAGTTTAGGAACAAGTCAAAGGGGCATGGTAATCACAGTAAGGTCAGAAAGCAAAGGCTCAGAGGGTTGGGAAAGTAAAGAGGGAGCATGGAGATGGGTTTGATGGTTCGTTGGACAAAATCCCACTCTACTGTACAGCAAATTCCCAAGTAGACATTGTCATCTTGAAGACACAACGTTCCCAAGTACTCACATGGGTTCCATCTGGTTTTAGCTTTGCTGGAAACATCTTGAATCTAAGTAATCACATAAATCTGACAACAGGTTGCCTCGTCATTTCCTGCATTACACCTGCATGATCTTCTCATACTCTGCTATATATTCAAGATGTGAAGCTGGACTCCTGGTTTACTGTGAAGTCTGTGCCAAAATAAGTGGAACACTTATATCAAGAAAGCAAAGGGATACCTTCTTATGTGGGCCATTCTGGAGACATTAAGCTTATCTCACCCATTAAGGCAGGGTGTACAGTAAAAGGCATCAGGTTTTCCAGTGTGCCCCTGAGGTCTCTGAGATTTGATCATTCTTAATATCTCACTGCAGTGCTTGTGAAAATACAGATAGAGTGAGAACAGATTACTTACAGCAGCTTAATTTACAATTAACACCATAGCTGATGATTTCGTTCAGTTTAATTCCTGCTTAACTGGAGTGATTTAACATGATCTACCCAATCAATATACACTATATGGACAAAAGTATTGGGCCACCTGCCTGTGCAATGTCTCATTCCAAAACCAAGGGTATGACTAAGAAGTTGGTCCTCCTTTGCCTCCACTCTTTGGGAAAGGCTTTACTCTAGATGTTTGAATATCATTGGTGGGATTTGCTGCCATTCAGCCATAACAGCATCAGTGATGTTGGGTATTGATGTTGGCTCAGCTGGTCCCTTTCTGTTTGTGTGGCCTATGACATCACAACTGAACTCTTGTTGTTTTTAGAAGTTGCCACATCACAATCACTTCACTTACAGTTAACTAAGGCAGAAACTTGATACTGACTTGTTGGGAAGGTGGCATCTGATGATGGTGCCATGTTGAAAGTCACTAAGCTCTTTAGTATGACCCATTCTGCCACCAGTGTTTATTGCTGGAGCTTGCATTGCTGTGTGTTTAATTATACACCTGTCTCAGCAATGAGTATGGCTTAATTAGCTGAGTCCAAAAGTATGTGAACCCTCCCTATTAACTGGTGGCCCAATACTTCTGTCCATATAGCGTAGGATCAGGAAGGACCAGAACAAGATTCTACTTGGGACTCAAACCTGCAGCCTTGTGGTTCTCCTGAATTATTACAGCATCTGTGATCACAACCAATACCTGCTTTCTGTTTGAGAATGATTTAACATTTATTTGTATGAGTTTGTAAATTACTCAGGTAGCAATGTTACTAATAGTACTGTATTATGGTTTGTTTTAAAAGCTACTTGTGACATCCTTGGTAATGAGTGATTTCAAAATCCATGTGTGGGATAGAGTGAGGCATTAAGCAGGACTGAGCTGCTCACAGAGATACAAAGTCAAGACAAAGGGGGTTAAGAAGAGGAAATAAGCAAAACAACAGGACCCAGCAACTGCTGACCCAGGCCAACGTTAAGTAATGTTGGTTCCTCCAAAGCAGCACCAGGTGATGGTTTGGCAGTAAGATCTTTGTCTTTAGATATTCACCTGCAGAGGAGATTGTGCACAGTTTCCTGGGGGGGGGGGGGGGGGGGGGGGGTGTGTTTTGGTTGGGTTTTTTTTGTTTAGAGGGGGAAGGAGGAAAGTTGG
>JAACJT020000064.1:8773002-8830158 GCA_009936485.2 Gymnarchus niloticus | reverse complement strand
GTGGTATACAGACAGCAGTCACTGGGCAGGTCAGACGGTGGTATACAGACAGCAGTCACTGGGCAGGTCAGACGGTGGTATACAGACAGCAGTCACTGGGCAGGTCAGACGGTGATATACAGACAGCAGTCACTGGGCAGGTCTTACGGTGATATACAGACAGCAGTCACTGGGCAGGTCGTACGGTGATATACAGACAGCAGTCACTGGGCAGGTCGTACGGTGATATACAGACAGCAGTCACTGGGCAGGCCATACAGTGGGCAGGTTCTGCAGCGATGTACTGTAGATCATACAGTGCTGATGGAATGGATGGTTCAGCTGACAGACAGCAATCTTGGAAGGAGGCTGATTGATATATAGAAGTAACTTGGTTGAAGCACATTGTTACATGGTGATTAAGAACTTCAACATCAGCTTTCCTGGAACCTGGAGGCTTTTCATGTTTTTGGACACAGTGGTGTATTGGTGAGCACAGTGGCCCCACACCACCTGGATTTAGGTCGATTGGTGTCTCTGACTTGCCTATAGTGATTTTATTAAATTCTCACTTTGGATTCTTCAAACATGCACAGAGCATCCTGTACTAGATGGCAGGACAGATTTTATTTTCATGATTTTTCATATTTGTCTGTTGGTTGATGTATTTATCGTTATTTCCAGAGTGAGCTTTCTGTTAGTGTAACAGCTTTTGCATAGTCTGGGAGTTACTCCTAGTAGATTTTTGTCAATATCTACCTTAAGGGTGAAACAACAGTGCCCACCAGGGAATATGCCAGGGATTGCAGAAATTCTGCTACCTGTGTCCTGCAGAGTGAGCCCTGGGTGATTGATGGATAGAGATGGAGGAAGGTTAATCTGAGGAATGTGTCCGTGTTTGATTTGAGTTACCTTCCTGGTGTCCCTCCAACAACGTACTTGATAAGCACTTGAATATTGTCTCCAGTGTGTTGTTGCATGTCTGTACAGACCTCATCACACCTGAGAGCTCAGGTAAACAGACGGCCGTATGACCGACGCGGTTGCCTGTGGCAAAGGCTTACCCACCATCTCCTCTGTTTACCCAGCTTCATTGTCGCATTCCATGATTAGATAACGATATCGCCTCATACAATGACGCCTTTTGTGGAGCTTTTTTGCAAGTTTCCTGTCGTTTTTGTTGGCCAGTGGAGAACCTAGGTGTTCAAACACTTGTTACTTGTTAATCTCCCCTCTATTTTTTCCCCTTTTTAACCTGTGAGATCGATCGAGCTTGGTAAATGTGAGTCTAGAGTGCATTTCCTGAAGAGTGAATAGAAACAGGAAGCAGATGAAACTGCTGATTAAATTACCTTATGTTCTGAATCTTTGGGTTTATCTGAGATCACCACTTGTATCACCTAGCATCAGCACCATCTGGCAGCCTTGTTACTGAGGCATAGTTTCTTACAGTATTTATCGACTCCCTTTAAAGTTCCCACCCCCATTTCTTGTCAGAAGGCCAGAGGCACAGTGTGGATTTTGGCAAAACCAATTGATTTCTTTCCACCCTACCGAATGAATAGCACCCTTAGACCCCTTGGGTGATATAGCTACAGAAAGCAGCCAGTATGCTCAGTCGGACTTAAACACCTGAGGAAGATTCCTCAGGAAATCAGATAACGTTATCTGATGCCACTATGTACTTGTATGTGGATGGCTTATTGACTCTTCTCTGCTGCAGCACTGTTATTAATATAATAATAATGTCACATTAATATAGCGCCTTTCACAAACCCAAAGTCACTTTACAAATAGAGGAAAAAAAGAAAATATTCAGAATTAGTCACTGACTATATTTGCACTATGTTCATACAGTCTTCAGCCCCCCCCATTTTACACTGCCCTGTGTTTTTTTAATTATTGTGAACCCCTTCTATTTGTCCTTGTGTCACTTCCTGTCTGTATGTCATACCGTGGTCCTGGGAAAACGTTATCTGATGCCACTGTGTACTTGTATATGACTGGTATGCCAATTAAGGCCACTTGAAGGAGGCCTGGGGTGTTCTCACCGTAATGGGCCCTCCAATCAGAGGGCTACCCTGTGAATTGGCTTTCCTTATTGGCCAACCACTGTGTCAGCAGCTTTTTAAATATTAAACTAAACAGTGTGCCAGTAGAAATTGCTTTAAGTAATGAGTCAGCAGGGGGGGGGGTATTACTTCAAGTGATAGAGTGAAGAGGTTGAGCAAAAATGGGGAAGTCTTGGCTTTAGAGAAAAAATACTCATCCATCCAGTATGTCTTCAGCATCTGTGGCTGCCAAAGTCAGGCTGTGTCAGCTGTATTTGCCTGAAGGAGCTCTCTGTAAACAGCAAATAGCCAGTGAGGGTTGTGGACAAAGTAGATTCTCTGTGTGATATGTCAGGTAGTAGACAGAAACTGGCCCAAGGGGAGGCGGGCTTGTCATCAGGTAGCTAGTTTGTCATCCCTGGGAGAAAAGGTGCTCAATTCCCATCTGGAAATCGTTACATTTCCAAGGAACTTGGAAGTATCTTGGCTACTCTGCTATCAGCACTCTAGAACTTAAAGCTTTGTGCCAGTTATGAGGTGAACTGCAGCAGTTTTTCCAGAAAAGGCTCCAGACCAAATGAGCCGCCTCAACAGTATTTTACCATGCTAGTTAAGGATCCCAGATTGAGCAGAGTTTTCAAGGCCTCATTACATAGTATCCAGTACATTTTTTTTCAATTTGTTGGGCTTTGGGTCTTTAGAAATAATTTGGACTTAGCTTAGTGTGGATATGGTGGCCACGTTACCAGTGCCCCCCTTTTGTTTATGTCCTCATGATTGGCGGCAGAAACAACATGTTAAATAGATACATACACACGTTATACTCCATTTCCGTCTTGGAATGTTGTTTAATAAAGACTCCAGCCCAAAGCCCAGATAACTGTCTACTTACTTTTCTTTATGTTGTTTATATCCTGGTAAACAAGGCAAGTGCCTGTATCAGTGCCATAGTTATGCTGAGTTTATTCCATTGACCAGAAAAAAATGTAGAAATACAACACTTAAGCAATAAATTAAACGCTTCCAAATTTTAGTTCTAAAAACCAGCTGCAGTATTACTACACACACTCCACAGTGAAGTGAAAGTAGGGTTAATGTTCCTGTCCTGCAGTGACCTGAGTACCCCAGCTTTGTGCCCTGTGCTGCCTGAGATGGATGGATGGATGGATGGATGGGTGGATGCATGAAGGGAAGGATGGATGGATGATTAGTTTCAGTATCATGAGGAGACTCTCAAGGTAAATCCCTGTAAGTTACACATGCTTTGCCCTTTTTATCTGAGCTGTCAATCACATAATGAAAGTCAACCGGAGAACAGGTGAGGAGCAATTCAGTCTCCCCAGCTTGATGGAGTCCTATCTAGTCTACCAAAGAAAATGTAGCGGTAAATGGATAAAACTCTATTGATTAAACTACTAGGGTAAGTTTGCCAGTGGATGTTTTAAAACAAGCGTGTTGGTGTGTTTGTTTAAATGTTATTTTGCATTGAAGATATACAATGAGAAATAAATACACTGTTTATAACCTTCATACATGCCCGACCACACTACAGGACCACTCATACAAACACAGCATATGGAGTTATATGAACACAGAGACACTGCACAAGTTTATACACACAAACATTCTGTTTATCCAGTATGTACACTCATACATACATACACTAATACACAAACACAGTATATGTAGACACACAGTGTAGCATATAGATTTATACATAAAAATCAGTCTATAAATACTCAGACACAGACAATGCATATACTGTACATTCATACACAAACAGTGTATATACTCTCATATGTACAAGTACTGTGTATATATTCTCATACACACTGCAGACATATTAAAAATCCAGTTTGTAGCAGTTTCAATCCGGAGTAAAATATGTGCAGTATGTATGTTCTGTATATATGCTGTCTCTTTCCTTCTATAAGCACCAAAGCACTGACAACACATGTGCTTTGATCTCTAAGCCCTGTGTGGTCATGTTGGACCACAATCCTCATGCCACTGCTTCATCGGGTACCCATAGGACTGCATTTTCCCAACCCATAACTCCAGTAGGGACCAATGGGGTCACAATTTTCCAGCTCAGTGCTCCTATGAGGACTGGTATTACCAGTGTTCTCACTAAGTGCTTTAACGAAACCCAGTAGAACCACAGTACCTGATCCAGAATGCCTTGGGACCCTATATTTCAGAGTGTGGGGTCAGCAAAAAGGCAGAAGTTTGTGGACCGCTATAAATTCCTGACCAAACTGTCTTTTGGTCTCCCTCACCCCACAGACTGGGCGTTGAGGCAGACAGAAGACTTCAGGTGAGGGATAAGTGAGCCCTTCCCTCCATGCTTTGAAGTGCAGAGTTGAGTTCCACATTACTTTTCACACTGCTGGTCCACTCAAGCTGTGACCCTTGGCAGAAACACCACACCTACAGTCCTTCAGTCCGTGTCTCTGCAGCACTCTGCTGGGGGGCTGAAAGCGGTCTCCGTATGTTGGTCTTACAGCCAACAAGGATTTCTCTCCTTGGTTCTCTTATCGTCTGCTTTTGAGCAAGAACACCATCACCTAAGAGGGAACCATGGGGGCCTCAAAAGATGAGCTGTGCTCTTTCAGAAGCGCGCGCACACACACACACACACACACACAAGTTGGCAAGGCTCCACCATGGCCCTGGTACTAAAGTAGCTAGTGGGATTGAAAGGCTAATCCAAAAGAGGAGGGGGGAGCACAGTCTTGTGTAAACACGCAGCCTTGGAAATGTAGCCCCTCTGCAAACTTCCCCCAAACCAAGCAGGAATCTGCAAAGTCTTCTGTGGAGGCAGCATACCGAGCAAGCAGAGAGAGAGATCAGACCAGGCCTAGCAGTGTGAGTACCTTTCCACACATCCACAAAACCCTCGTTGAAATATATAACTACACGTGGCATTCCTCTGCTCCTGACCTGGGGCCAGAACCGTCAGATTTTCTGGTTTGCGTGATGCATGAATGACGCTGTGGTATCAGATGATAAGCGCTCAAAGAGGCTTAATTCAACGTAAACAAACGGAGCATGCCGGAAGTCTGACTTAAAAGTGCGGTGGTTTTAAAATCGTGCTCATATTACAAATCAAATGATCAAGGTTGCAGGGTCGGATAGTGACACGTAAGTATTAGTTATCTAGGTAAACTGTCAACTATTTACTATCAGTCTTGTGCAATGTTTTGGTGGGAGGCAGACTGAAATGCGTAAACGATCATTTAAGGGAAGCAGGTTTTAAAGAACGAAGAATGTTTGAGATTAAGAGAATCTCGGCGGTTTAACAGGTGGTTTCGCGTAGACCGGTGGCAATTTCTGCTAAGCGCAAAGATAAACCATCAGGTTACCTGCAACAACGCCTGCATACGAGCATTGATGTATTACCACAATAAGTTCTCATGAATTTACTCTTTAAAAGCTAAACGAATTTTGCGTTGATCGAAGCTGAACGTTAAATCAGAATTAAATCTGGAGGCGTAGGAAGGATTAAGTCGAGGAGGATCTTGCTGTAGACACAAATGATCATCATATTTTCAAACGGAGAATTAAATATTAATAGCCTACCATAACTTAAAATGATGGTTGCTTGGAATGCATTGTAAAAATTGCATGCCAGATTTCTTTGAGATGTATTTCAAGAAAATAAAGCTTTCTTTTAGAAATTAAAGTCATTACTTTGTCTGACATTCGTTCGGACAAATGGATGCCTTATCTAAAGTAGGGAGTCGTATATCCTGGTCACTCGACACCTAGAACATTTGGTGCAGAACATTTGGTGACTTTTTTTTAAGCTGTAGATTGTGAAAAGTACAGTCCTTTACACTCTCTTTAGAATGATATACGAATGACTTTCCAGACGCGAAACCACCCTTTGGTATGATTTCGCCTCGGTTTAATATTAACCATCATACCACGGGCCGCTGTCTGGGAATCTGACATTTGATGGTTTGGCACGGTGGTATGTAAATAGCACCATATTAGTGGGTTGTGTCTCTGGAACGTCTTCTTCAAAATTTCTCCATTTATGGAAATTGTCAGAAACCGCGTGGACATTTAATAACCTTCCCGAATCCCAGCAAAGAAGTACTCTGTTAGGGAAAAACTGAAAACTAAAAGATTATTCAGTAATGCAACTTCCAAATTAAATATAGGCCTATATCCTGTATAATTGCTTGTGTGTGTGTCCACATTCTGTTCAGTTCTGAGTATGTTGTGTAGTATTTTAAGCATTATGCATATGCTCATACTCATTTTTGGACATACTGTTTTACCGTACCAGCTTGTTTGCCTATACATGTATTTGCTTTCGGAGGATCTATAGGATGCTGCAGCCCGTCCCAGGAATGTTTACCAAGAAATTTTTAGGGTGAAACTAGACTAATGCTGATGCGCGATTACAGGCAGATAAAAATGATAAAGAAAGCTAAACTCTGTATGTTGGGCTAGCTACATTGCATTCATTCAGTCATCATCGAGAGCAGGAGGGTAGAGTCCCATGTCAGCTCCATCCCTTCCCGGTCAGCAGCACCGGTCTGGAGGCTGCGTGCCGTAGCCGAATCCAATGAACATTGAACCGACCGCACTCACAGAACCGCACCGCAGAACAGAGGGCATAACCTATTTTATCCAGCTGTTTCACATCACTACCTGTGTAATGTAAAGATTCCAGTTTTCTCCACCTAGAAAAGCGGTGGTTTTTGCTTTGTGGAGGGTATGCGATCTCATTTACACGTACAGTGAACTCGCACGCTCCTGGTGGATTCCATAAGGCCCCCCTTCCATGACGGCCGCCTCCAGGTTGTGATCCAGCTTTGGGAGATCCTGTGAAGACCAACCAGAGCACGTCACACAGGGAAGCCTTTATTAAATAATAACGCCTACGGTCTTCAAGCTCAGTGTCTTCATTTGGCAGTTAAGATCAAATGTACAGAGATACTTAGTGCCGAGATTTCTGAAACCGAATTTATTTGAAATTATTACCAATAGTGAATATTAGCACCCTAATACGTTAATGACAAGAATTAATAATGCTGTACTATTTATTGCATGCGGTGAGACCCTAAAATACGTACTTCACGCCTACACCGAATATCGGGTCACTCTGGCGAACCAAGGCACTTTTTCCGCTGTACTGACTTTGTAATTTATGCTACATGTCAATCTAACAGACGTAAACAATCAACTGTTCGTATACTCTTCTTTACATATTTATGAATGTAGAGTTTAAGCACGCCGTCAATTTATGTTTATTTAATTTTAAAGCCACTTTTGCTGTTTAGAAGGCGTGTGCTTGTAAAAGTTTACGTTGTCAATATACACAGGAGGGAATGTTAATTTGGGTCCTCGATATTTTAAACACACCCGTCTACTGGAGAGATGGTCTAAAGTAAGCAAAAGACAGAGCTACAACTTGCTTGACTCCTCTCACAAAAATGTTGCAGAGATGGCTTCAGATGGCAGCTATGGAGTGGCCTGCCACCATTTTTAAAATGGACTCCTTAGTAGACAATAAGAGATAGAAACCATAGCCACGGACACCTTTTCGGGCAGTGTTCCAATTCTTGTTTCCTCAAGACTTCCCTGACATTTTGAATAGATGTTCTTACCCGCCAGTCCTTTTGTGTTTACGTCAAAAACGTTAACAACATTCATCATCGACACAAGGACCGCAGTCAACCGTTTTAGCACTTTATCTGCACCGTAAATGTGCCTCAACTTGAGCAAATCCATAAAAGGGGTTCCATTATGGTTGTAACACTGTGCAGGCGTATCTAACGCGGTTTCAACCATAACTGTAAATCCTGTAATATTCGCTCTTTTGTTCCACATTTAGACGTGCCCGGTAGTTTTAAGCTGAATTGACTGCAGGGCACCAGCGCACATTTGCTGATAATTATTTAGAATGTACCTGCTGGCCTTCGCCTGTCAGCCTTGACGTTACTCCCTGAAACTTCACAGTCTTTCACTTGCCGTGACACCTGGGTGCTGGACGTGTCTTACAAACATGCACATATGGTCTCCATGTGAAGGAGCAAAGCACAGGAGCTCAGCTGCCGACCGATGCCAGCACTCACATGCTGACCATTTTTCTTACGACTCCTGACAGACTAAACAAAGGCCAGTTTGGGAAAACACTGAAAGTGAAGATAAACAGTCATGAAACGGCCACTTCCGGCCCTTAATGATGTCCAGTCAAAGGAGCACAGCCAGGAAAACCCAGCACACAGACAAGTAACTCCAGTAGCTAGATACAGCCCCTGTATCCCTGCATGTCATGCATCGGCCTTCTCAAGCATGTAGTGCCTTCAAAGACTTCGCTTGCAGAAAGCAGCTCTCCCTCAGCAAATGTAACTGCAAAGGTCCCGCTTATCAAGTGGAGCCTCAGTTATCCAGGGACTTGGATTTTCACGTCAATTGGATGTTCTCCACACAGGAATGATAATTCAGAAGGTAATTTTGGTCACTTTAAACTAGACTGTCCCTCTGTCTGGTGACCAGTATAACCAGATAGAAAATGGCTGGATACTTGAGAACGGTTGTCATGCGTGAAGAAGGAGGGGAGGTGACGTTTTGCAGTTTGGGGGGCAGATGTTGAGGCAGTTCATCCAACATCCATTTGAAGAGTGCAAGGTTTTCACAGCTGAATTAGTAATATGATGCTTAATCTGTCAGAGGAAGCACTGGCTTCCCTTCAGCTTTCACTTGCTTTGTCTGTCTTGAATAAGCTCCAGCAATCCAATATCCAGCTGAAGTGTATTGGGTCAGCGGTTGGAGCTTGGGTGGCATCACCGGAAGCTGAAGACCAGGTGAATCATGGATGTCAGTCCAATTCACACCCATGCGCATTCATGCTAGGAGAAACCACAGCCGTGTGCGCCACTGAGGTTTCTGAGGTCGGGACCTCTGTGTTTTCCTGAAGGTTGTGAAATGGTTTATAAATGGTTTTATTTTAGTTCGGCAAAGATTTTATAACATACACAAAAAATTCCGACTCTGACTTGCTCATTTGGCCACAGTTGTTGTTTTTTTGGGGGTGGGTAAGGGATGAACTGGATATTAGGTTGGGTCTAGGTACATCCCTGGGGGAGAGTTACAGGTTATCATACAAGGAGAAGAAAAAGCAAATCTTAAGTAGGTATAACAGGTTTTGTAGCACCAAACGTACCAAAAACACTGACTGTTTGTATTCATCTTTAGGAGAGTGATAATAGAAAATGCACTCGTGCTCAGATGACAGGGACACTGCTTGTCAGTGCGTTGCACTTTAATGTTCTGTGCGTTTGAATTGTGCTTGCGTTCTAGTTTTTCTTTTACACTCGTGAAAATATATGGGATTGTGTTGTGTTCTGAGTTAGAGAAGGCAGTTGACCTGTTTTCTTGGTTTTGCAGTAAAAAAAACTGTGGTCAGCCGCGCATTCCTGCCTCTCCACGCCGTAAAACGTTAGGAAGCAGATCTAAACCGCCAAGAAAATTATAATTAGTAGCATATGTTTCAAGATGAGATTTATATTGTCCTTTATGTCTGGTTATAGGTTTGCTCCACGTTTCCCCTCTGGAGGTCTGTAGCAAGTTCGCATTCAGATCAACATGTTTTAGTGATTGCGGGGCTACGTCACGTCTCGAATTTAGACTTTATCGAACACAATTTTGCTTACTATGTGTAACGTAGTTTAAGTTTAATACTTAAGCCATAATGCATCCTAATGTGTTCAGCCATATCACTTTGGAGTTTATTTACGTAGATTTAAAACGAAGTCGGCGCTACTGGAGAGTTTGGTTTTGCTGTTACTGTATAGCTTCGGCGATTTTTCGACCGGGTTGGTTTGTATCTTTGACCACCAGATGGCGCCAAAAACGTTGCAAATGACAGCAGCAACGCTTATCAACTTGTGTTTCTGAATTTATATTTTTGCGTATTACTACAGGCGGCTGCGGGCTACATCGTTCTTAAGGCATAATGGCTACGTATTGAAAACATGATACAAATAATAGAAACACAGACTTTATTGTTGTGCTAGTAAAGCTGGCCTATTGACACAAAATATTGTTTTGAGGCTTGCCACACGAGTGCATTTCTCAGAACCTTAAGAACCTTCTGAGAGTAAAACTCCCACTCAAATCCACTTTGCCGAATTTGAGAAACCTGTCAAAATTTTAAAGGATTAATTTGAATGTCCTACATTAAGCATTTGAGATTCAGGGCTAATAAAATGTAGGTTACTGTTAGTTAAAGCATATGCATTCAGATGGCTACTGGATTAGTTCCTCTTGGGGGGGGGCTGCACCAGTACTATTAACAAGACACTTGATTTGAATTGTCTGATTACCTGTTCAGGTGAAATGTGTGCAAAATAGTTGGATGTGAATGTGACACACTCTGCTGAGGACCTCACTGTGTTCGCTGTGGAAACATAAAGTCCCTGTACCTCTGTCAAGGAATGCTGTCTAAACATTGAAAAGTTTTTTCATAGCTACTTATCTGAAGCAGGGTCCTGGCAAGTCCTGCACCAGGAAGCAGAGTACATCCTGGACAGGATGTCAGTCCATCACAGAGCACACTCATACTCACTGTGGCCGGTTTGGTGGGAAGAACCAGAGGAAGGTGAGAGCATGAAAACTACACACACACAGAATCACACAGAAGATCGGGCTTGGGTGTCAGACCCACAGCCTAGGAGGCTTGAAGTCAAGGACTCATTTGAAGTTAGTTTTATTGGATTTTTTTTAAGCTAGCTGATTATGAGCCCAGTGCACAACCTTGCATTTGTGTTAAATTAAAGGTAGTAAATTAAAGGTAGTTCTTGGTATAATGACTGATACGCAGGACCCAAAATGCACAGTGAGGAGTGCCTTTAATCGGGAAGCAAGGCAGTAGTCAGACAGGCAGGGATCACGCCAAGAATCAGAGAGGAAGCAAACACACCAGGGAAATCCAAAGTCGTCATTTTTGTAGCAGGCATAGCTCAGGATCCGAAGGGCAGGCAGAACAGCAAACAAGTTATAATCGCAAGATGAAGAGCCATAGTCGATAATCGGACAACAGTCAAAATATTATTATTGTTATTATTATTATTTTTTTTATAAAACACATGTAGGCAACTATCATACAGACCAAATGCTTAGTATGGTGATGAATACGCACTCAATATCTCACACCCAGTAGTACGGTTGCGAGGCCATTTATAGTCCTTCTGAGCTGACCCAGGTGTTAGTACTCGGGAGGACGATCAGGGATACGCCGGGTGTAGCTGGTTGGTTGTGGGTGTGCCACTTGGCAGTAGGATTCCAGTTTCAGCACCTGTCATTTTGCAGCATCTTGAAGTTGGAGATGATGTTCATCGGCTGTTAAGTCCAACGGGGACCAAAGTGAAAAAACATGATTATCAGGCTAATAAGGTGGAGGAACACAGCTCAGGCTCTACTGGGGAGGATGTCACAGCTGTTGGACTTTTCAACAAGGAAAAATCAGATTTGGGGAGGATAATATTGAATGTGGTGGATTTAAAGGGAGTGAATCCAATCTTCCACAAGTGTGACCTTTGATACGGGGAGTTTGTCACATGATTATTTCTGGTTGGCTATGAGATGACACTGCCCATGTTTATCAGTGGTGTCTTGGAATTTGGTTCGTTAATCTGGTCAAATAGCATTTCTCTTTGCATTGAAGTTGCTTTCTTTGCATGTTTTTCATTCGGTGCCTCCCTCCTGCTCCAGGGTTGTTCAGCAATACATCCTGACATTATCCTTTCTCTCCCGCTTTCACCCTAACCCTCCTGACTGAGGCAGTCAAATGCTTGTTTTGATTTCGCCATCAGTTTCTTTCTCTTCTCTGCTTAAGTATATGCCCAAGATGAGATAAAGATGGTCTTTCATGTCAGATCAAAGTTTTATTTCTGTACTATTAGTGTACTTTGCTAAGAGGATTCGTCGGTTAGCTGAATGATTGATTTGAGCTGGTGGGGCGATGGGCGTGCCATAACATGCTGAAGAGGTTGAAAATTTATGACTCCAGTCTTACGCAACAAACAACACTGTTAAAAAGCCTCAAACGCACTGAATATACTTTTTTCCATGCATTCCAGCCTTCCCAGTGTTCAGTTTGATTTGTAGCAGGATGTTAGTGTGTATCTACCCTGGTTAGCAGCCTGTCTTCCAGACGCCATCATGTGCTCCTCTGTACCTGTCCAACTAACAGCGTTAAGTTGCCAAAAGGGAACACTCATTTCTGCTCAAGCACCTATTTTTGGCTTATTTTCCCTAAGGCTAAGAGCATATTTACCCAAATTTCCTTGAAGACCTAAAGCTTCTTTTCCATCTGGTCATGCATCAGCCCTGTAACTGTAACCATCCACATACGGGGTAGTTTTGAACGGCCAAACACAGCTCCGACAAGTAAGGAAGGAGCTCTGGCCTGATCTGGTTCAGTAGGAGGCAGAGCTGTGGGATGAGCAAGCCGTGTTTGGAGATCCCTGGCCTGGAGTTTTTAAGGTGAGGTCAGCCACAATGCTGCACGCCTGGGGCTGAAGGACAGCTGAGCATTGATCCCACTGTCCTCGCTGTCACTACCATCGGGGAAAATAAGTGCTGGCTCGCTTCCCAGAATCCCAATAGACCCTGTGTGTATTGTTTGGTGCTTGTCATGTCACTCATCAAGTGATTTGAGCAAGAAGTGAAGACAAAAGGGCGGGATTCCGATCCTCAGTCAACGGTCTGTGTTTGGGAGCTAGTCTGTGTTGTCCCATTAATGTCAGTAGTCACAGCTGACCTGTTGACAGCCTAAGGCTAAATTCAAGTTCTTGCAAACAACTTCAGTGTCCCTGTTCCGATTACTGCTAAAAACGTTATCAGAGGGAAGAGCTGGCCAGCATGGGGTCATGTAACCAGAGAGGGTGGTGTGACTTGCTGTTGGGAACACAAAATGTTGAAGTAGCCCAGAGTGCTGCATCCTCCTCCTCTTCCTCCTCCGTCGCACTTTTCCATTCCAGGAAGATGAACTGATCTCCCGTCCCAGTAGTGGAGATTCCGCCCTGGGTCTCCATCCTCCCTGAACTTCCTCTCTACGATGACAGCAAGTAGGATTTTTCCATGTGGCAGGGCCAAGCTGCAGTGTTGAAGGGACACTCCAGTCCCAAACAGGGTAGGACAGTGATTGCCCCCCGGCTGTGTTTGTCAGGGGCTGCACCACACGGACAGAAACGTAGCTTGATTTCAAAAAGCAGTTTCACAGCTTGCATTTCTAAATAAGCACCTCTGTTGGGCCCCCGTTCTGTGTTTTGCCTTCGTTCTGGTTGACTGCAGCAACCTAATGTAGCAATCATTACTTTTTACAAACTTTAGTGTGCAAAATTAATTGTATGGGCATTATACCTGTTACCGTGCCAACATGTGCATGTGATACAGATCAAACTATCCTGCACATGGTAACATTGCATGACAATGAGCCATCCTCCTCATTGAGACAATGTTCTGACTGGCGGTTATCAGTGACGGTAACAGGAGTCAGCGGGGTGCACAGCTTATGAACACAAGGGACATCACTGTCCCTAGTGTCCGCCAGCCACAGAAGGCAAAACGGACAGGTAGGGAGGTCCACAGCCTCGGAAGGCCTCACGACAGAGCAACACTCCACAGCAAACTGCATGGGGGCAGATAATGAAATGCATCAACACTGGCCAAGTGGGGGGGGCAGTTCTCCTGACAGGAAGCTCATTCCTTCTGCAGGAAATCAGAAACCAAAATTGATGAGATTCAAGCGGGCAGGCCTAACTAAATATGTAGCATCACTGTTATTCAAGCGTATCCATGTGTCACTTTTATATGCGTGTGCTGATGCTTTCCAGAATAGTTACAGCGCCTTATAGAGAGTCGGTGTTGTGCTTGTCATAAACTTAAAACCGTGGGCATGAGACTCAGTAACCAGGCAGGTGCTGGTGACAAAACTCGGCTCTCTTCACTCTCGGAGGCTGAAACGACTCGCTGCTTGAAACGATCCATGGGCACACACACGTTACACAGATATCAATGCTTGCTAGTGCTCATAAATGAGATATGAAAAATAATGTGGACTTAGGCTATACAACAAAATACAGCAGGGGGGAAAGCTAAGAAAAGACCAAGTTTATGCCAGCTGTGAAACAGGACGGCTTTCATTTATTCTGCCATGGTGGAATAGAGGCACGATGTGACACAGTTATGCCACGTCAGGGATGTCACCTCTGTCACCTAATGGCTCGCTTACTGCGGTTCAGCATAATGTCCCATAATGTCTTACTGAAGACCCTCTCAGTAAGAGCATCAAATGAATATTATAAACGTAAATCAGTGAATGCTGAAGATAAGCTATTTCACCTTTGGGTGTGTATTTTGTTAACCCTTCGATGTTCACGGCTTTACAATTGGGAGACTTTGTAAGGAACATGACAAATGGCCATTGGCCCACAGTTTGAGGGGTTAATACTTAACCGTTGGAAACCATTAGTCCTCTGCTTGGTGGGGGGAAACAGTGTATTTTCCATTTGAGCCCTGTTGACCTGCACGTTGTCTGGACTAACGAATCAGAACTGAAGAGCGGTCCTGATGTTCTATGAAACTATGAAAATGTTCCTCCTACAGGGAAACCCCTAGAATTATGTTTAAGACTATTAAACAAAACAGGGATAGTCCTTTGGGTGAACAGACAATTCTTCTCAGCTTCAGCCATCCATGTCCTTCCCGTGTCGTCCTTCTACTGCTCTCTGTAAGTCTTGATAAAACATTGGTTTCAGAGGAGATAATCTGTACCTTATGCAGGCACCCCAGCAGTCAAAGGAGGAGTAGGGAAGAGATCCGCTCCTCTGTGGGGGGGGTTTGCTGATCATACCAGTTTAATGGGTTAGGCTTGAGTGCCGTTTTCACACCTGTGTGTGGAACTTGAATGTTCTCCCTTCGACACACAGTTAGGCTCAGTTAGGCTGACCGGTGTCTCCATCCCCGTAATGTACGTGTGTGTGTGTGCGCGCGCGTGTGTATCCCTGTATGTATCTCAGCCTCGTGCCCTGTGAACCACCCCCCCGTGCTAGCTGGATATAGGAATGGGTGTTTAGGTTCAGTTCCAATAAACATTCACGATTTCCATTGAACTGCTGATGTAACGTCCATCACCTGGTGAGGATGACCCAAACACCTAGATGACACCAGGGAGAGTAACGAGGTACGAGTAAACACTGAAGACAAGCTATAATCAAACGTATACCTCATCCTTCTGGCTTGTTTCAGCATCCATTATTTAATTCAACAATATTATACAGTGTAACAGTAAACCAGATATGCGTCATTAGCCAAGTATATTTACACAAGGAATTTGCCGTGATAAACAAACATTTTAACTTTACACATTATTCAAGAGTTAGGATTCCAGAGTAGTGAAAATAAATAGTAATTATACATTATATGTTTTATATACTGTATTACGAATTGTAATATTATAATGATCGCATCGATGCTTTGTGTATAATTGTGCTCCATAGGACATTGTTCCTTAACAGACTGACTCTGCACGTGACTGAAATACAGGGAATTAAAAAATGTCTCACATTGTGAACCATTAATATTTCAGACATTGTCTTCGGAACTGGGGTAGACTGGCGTTTCTAGTGTTTTTTTCTTACCAGCAGTGCCTGGTTTGTTTTGCTGTGTCACATATAAAACAGGCACATTCCTACTTAAACAAACAAGGCCAACGTGGTTGCCTCCAACAAGCGATGGACTTTTCGTGGGAGTCGTTAACCGTGAAAACCACAAACAAGCACTTTACACAGATCAGGGTGCCAAAAGATGGGAGTGGCAATGTTCTTCATGTTCCCTCCAATGGATCAGGACCGGTCGGCTCAGTCGCTCAGGGAATTCCATCGAATACCATCTTCGAGGCTGTTAAATGTTCTTTGAGATCTAGGCGATGGTTATCTGTGTACCTGCTGGGCAACCATGTATCAAGAGGACCTTGTCCCTGCTGCGGATGGCATAGTCAGTGTTGCTTAGCACTGAGTATGGAAATGCCATGCAATCCAAGTCCTGTTCATCCTACAAAAACCCTGTTCAAATGTCCAACAGCATTCCCATCCCGGGATGAGAATCCACAGCGTTTAGCTGTGTCCATCGAATTAACTTGTCACCTTCTTTGTTGCCCCTGTCTTGAGTTTCCATAGCAACGTGCCTCAAAGGTCTGATTTTATCTGATCTTTCCAGAACACACCGTATAGTCTGCGTGTGAAAACATGCCCCAGCTCCGTGGGATCCTCCCTTTGCCCCCATCTTGTTTTCCCCCATGGTGACTCTTGACAGTCTCCGCCCACAGTTTGTTTTTAGGACAAAATCTGGGAAGCTCACTAAGCCTCTGCATTGAACCAGCATGACATTCTGAAGCTTTCAACCATCAATATTATGTGACCATAGGTCAATTATAAGATTTAAATAGGCTGGGCATGAAGACTTTAAAGGAATGTATTCATTTGATGCATTAACTATATTGCTTTCCTATTTACTGATCTTCTCCTCTTGCCCTTATTTAAAGACTATAGCATCTCTCTGAAGGTATATCAGTATAATACAGTGAAGCAACAAAGTACTAAAAAGCCATTATCTAGGAAAGGAATTGGGAGGTAAGACTTCTGGTCTGTGTTTTGTTCATTTCTGTGCAGGAATCTTGCTGGGTGTGTACTGTACACAACTTAGTGACATCCCAAAAACACGCCAAAATGAAGCACAACAGAAAACATCAACAAAAAGAATGATTTCCACTTAAAACACCATGCCTCAGCAATGTGGCTCTCCTGGGTCTTCAGTTCTCTAAGTACACATTAGGGTGGTCATATTGCAGCACTAAATATTTACCCATAATGCTAGTAGTTGTCAAGAATGCAACAGCTGCCTCTGCTTCATGTTATTATTATTATTTTTTTGGCAATGTTTAAAAACCAGTTTCCATCACTTAAATCTCATGGTTCTATGTCAATCTGTACTGTCAAGTTTGATGGCTATCACTCTTTAAAATCTAGGAATGTGGGTCTTTACACAGGGAGACAGTGGAAAGAGATTCTTCAGTAAATTAGGCTTGAGAGAGAACTACAGAAAAAAGTGAATCTGTTTTTGAGCTATGAGGGAAAAGCTGCATGGACAGAGAATGTGCAAAGTCACCACACACCCACAACCCCAGAAGCGTGAGAAAACAGTGCTCTACTCACTGAAACACCGTATCACCAATAACCAAAAAAAAATGTTAAATCCCTCAGTTTACATACTGCTTTATACTGTATTTAATCTCTTTGTGGACGTATTATTTCTTAGATATCTGTTGCATCAAAGGAAGATGGTTAGTTTTAATACTGAATATATTTTGTAGGCATATTGTTATTTGTTTGAACCAGCTGCACACCAAGCTGATTAGAACAAGTATAGTTAGTACACGCCTGCGTCTGTTTGTCGCGTTGTTGAAGCCACGCGTTACCTCCCCGAGGGAGAAAGTTTCCATTCAAGTTCATTCTCCTGCCATGACATCTGCGATCTGTAATTTCACTGCTTCGAACCCAGGGGTGGTTACCGCATGAGCCTGCGTTTTCGGGCTTTATTGGCACGGAGCCACAGGCACGTTGCAATACCATTGGACAGATCCATTCCTGTCCTGGGCTCAGACGTGTCTCCTGAGGCCTCTCTGTGTGTCTGCCTGCTGCGTGCCAGTAAATGAAAGCTTTTGAAAGAAATGAGTAAACAGTAGCTCAAAATCTGAGGATTGCTTCAATGAGCAGGGAGGTAACTCTCAGTGTAGTTAGAGGGGGAAAATAACTCTGGGGGTCCTGAGAAAATTAGCCCACTCCCCCCTTTGGGCTTTAAAGTACTGTATACTAGTAATTGTGTGAGTGTTATTATGACAACGTTTAGGAGGGGGATGATGAGAGTGACTGTAAGGGGAGAGGGGTTTGATGGCCTGTCTTTCCTTCCTAGAAGGTAATCTGAGGACAACCTCCTTAGAGAGCACTGGGCTCCCAAACAGGAAGCAGGGCTTCACAAATGGGAGCAGCTGTGTGGACACCAGACCTCTCCACACACTAGGTGGGCGGGACCCCAGGGAGCTGCCCACCATGAAACCTTCCCACATGGACCGGAAGCGGGGGGTTTTCCTGGAGCACCTGAAGCAGAAGTACCCTCACCATGCCTCTGCCATCATGGGTCATCAGGACCGCCTCCCAGACCAGGTAGGCCCCACCCTACACTTGGTCACCATGGTTCATGTGATCACCATTTCATCTTGGCTTGTCATAAGCCAGGTCTGCCTTGCCCTTTGTCAATGTGGAATTGCTTCGTGTGCCATAGTGACTTCCACGTGAACCATCTATATTGTGCTTTTGTGTGTAGGGTGGATGCTTGGACAGTCTGATAAAAAATCCTATTATAATGGGATCAGTTTGAGGAGATTCCTTTCATTTAGCACAAACAGCTCTGTTGTCCAAACATTCAGTGAGCTGAGGAACATTTCTAGAACGTTAAGATAATTGTGACAGCAGCCTGCTTCTGCTATGGGCTTGCTGGAGCAGCTCCTGATTGTACTCTAGCATAGCACACATCAACATGCCAGCCTTATGAACACAGCACGACCTACGCCCTAAGCCAGCAAGTCAGATTGTCTGTGCCTGCTGGCACATATGGAAGGTATTGCCTCACAGTGTCTGTACCTGTAATCTTCTGGTCAAGCAGCACCTGTCTGTAAAGCCTAGTACCTCATCACCAGTGCAATCGTGAAAGTTATGTGTACTGTGGCTGGGTCCATGGAGGTTACCGATTCACTCCTTCACTTTTCATATCCCTAACTGCGAAAATACAAACCCAAAGTGAGAATGCGCAAGACTGTAAGATCGAGCATGTTGAACACCCTTGTTTCTGGAGGAACATTGCAGCTGCATGCAGGCCAGTTCTCTGTCCTGGGCTGCATGCTTGGGTCTATAGGCTGCCCTAGGGTGGGACAGCTCAGCGAGAGATGGTGTCAGCACTGCACCACAGGAATGAACGAGGCTCACATTCCAGCAACCGAAAATTAAGATGCGACGCGTTCACAGCTAAGCGTCTCATTGCTCACCGCTGAGTAACAGTAAAAATGCACATGGTGTTGAGTTACTCTCAGGCTGGGGAAGGCGGCAACAAGGGCAGTCACATCGCTCGTGGATCAGATGAAATCTCAATATTCTCTTTCCCCCTGCGGTAAGTAATTTTAAGCTCACTGTTCCTGTCATTGATTGTCAAAAAACAAACTAGTTTCAGCAATTCTCTGTATAAATGTAATGCCTGGGTTTGTTCAACTTTGCCTACATAAATCTGTCTTTAAACATCTGGTGTCGGAAGGCAGACGTATGAAGCTATTTGGTGTTTGGGGCACTGGCTCAGTGGACACTACTGCAGTCTCGCATCTGCAGGGCTGTTGATGTGACTTTTGCTCCGTGTGTGTGTGTAGGGAGGGGCAGTTTGTTCTCTCTGTATCCCCTCCACATGCAGTTTAGCTGAATCTGTCTCTAAATTCGATCTACAGATGTTTTTGTGCTTATCTGTCACTCCTGACCTCACCGCTCACCGTAACCCCGTCTGTAACCAATCACTGACAGTTTCACCAGAACTGCTTTGTACTCCTGCTTAATAGCAATTCTGAAGAACTTACCTTAAGAACGCAGTCTAAGCGAGGCGGATTTAATTGTAGAGAATTGCAGTGTTTTTAAACCGAGAAGAAAGAGCCAACATTTATACATTCTTTGGAGTTTGCTGTACGACTTTTTAAAAATGAGCTTAAAATATTATGAAAGATAAGGTGAATTATCCTTGTTCTCATCTGCGTATTTTTCACGTGCAGTAACCTATATATGAAGCATGCGCTAATATAAAGAACGACCCCCAGACAAAAGGCATTTCTTTCCGTGGTTACGCGGGAAACTTATTGCAGTTGATCTGCGGCTCTGACAGGTACGTTCGTCTTATGGCTTAGGTGGGGTTTACGTTACTATGGATACTCGTGATGTCAGCGCCAGCGGAGCTCCTTCTTCCAGGGGGACTCCTGCTGGAAGTAGTACCTGAGCTTGGGCGCTTATGGTCCGGTCGCCGCAGACGGAGCGCCGCCGCTGAAACGCGCTAAGTTGAGCAGCGGACCACTTTGGCGCAGCTTCGGACCGAGGTAGTTTACAGCTCTACATGGCAGTCACAAAATAAGTTTTTAAACTCTTATGAGAGTTTTCGTGTGGTTTGTGGTTAGAATAAGGTACCCCGTTTAGAAGATTCGCTATGGAATCTGTGCTTTAGAAAGTTGGGAGGATTTAAAAGAACGTTTGCGTTGTGTAAAGGCAGCCTTGACCACCGTTAAATAGCTACATGGTGTGCAGTGACACTAACGCGAGACGGTGGCAGGTGGCGCTCTAACCGAAACGTTAAAGGTGAACGTCTTTATATTGTTATTTCGGCCGTTCGGTGGAGGGGGTGCTTTCACTTATTTTGTTCAAACGTGGTTGCAGGATTTAAGTGTAATACGTTGTTTCGTTGCACATAATCTTATGCGTGTGATGAAAACGTGTCCCAAAAGCACACCTGCGTTGACGTGTGTTTAGTCGCGTGAAGTTTGGATGATGCATCTTCGTATTGACCTGCATTAAGATTCAGTAATGTGTTTATTATTATTATTTTTTGTTGTTGTTGAATTCCGTTAAGTCGACATCGACTTCTCCACAATGTCCTGTCCTGTGTCTGGCTCTTGGGGCTTTCCAGTGACGTGGTGGTTGTTGAGATGACCGAATTTCCATCTCGTTGTTGGTCGTCCTCTTCCTCGCTCGCCTTCTACTTTGCCGTGTTATACTGGCTCCTCTCACAAACATCCGCAAAACAAGACCGATTCGGGCTGGCCGTTTGTGCTTCGAGTGAAAGTTCAGGCGTGACTTGATCAAGAATTCACTTTTTTATTTTCCTTAAAACTGTTACCTGCATAATAAAATGTGACTGAGTTGGATTGAGAATATGGTTGTTTTCTGATGCTGATTAGTGGGTGCAGTAGCAACGTTAGGTGTCTTGTGCCAACACGTTTTTTAGTGTTTGCTAATATGCGTGTTATATGTGGGGGCTTGGCAACGATCACTTCCTTAAGACGGCAAAAAATGATTTACTTGTTGCTTTTTTTTCCCTTCAAGAAGCGTTTTTTATTTGTGAAATTTTTAAATCAGTTCGACCAGTTGGTGTACAGTGAATCAGAACTGGGCACCAAAACATCATCCTTTAAGAATTAATACCGTTTTCTTAAGGCATCCCTTGCTGTTGGACTGCAGTATATTGTGTCTTCAGCTTGCTTTCATCCATTGTGGTCTTCAATCTGACCAGGCGTGAAGTTTACACAAGGTAGCCTCCTGCCAAGGTTTTCTGTTTGCAAGCCACGTTTGGCTTATAGGGGTTGGCAAGACTTCTGGGGAAAACCCACGGTGCTGTCATCATATAATTTGTTTTGGAGGGAGAAACCCATAGAAATCCCTAGGAGAGTTTTGAAATCCATCACCCTCTTCTCCCACTTTAGTAAGAAATGAACAATCAATTGTGCAATCATTAGTCCCAATACAGTGTTGACATCGTGCTTGCTGCCAGTCACTGTATAGGTTAAGTTGCATGCCAGTCAGCCAAGACCCTTCCCCACAGACTGTCAGCCATATGTATTCTGGCTACACAGAGTAAATCTCAGGACGTCTCACTTCCTGCGTGGCCGGTGAGCCAATGAAACAAATGAGCTAATGCTTTGTGTGCTGGAAGACAGTCTGCCATTAATTTACCTTCACCAGGACTTGAAAGGCCTGGCGTGCGACCAGCCGCGGTGGGATCTGGCTGGTCCATCCATCTGACAGCAATCAGGCGAGAATGTAGCCAGGCCCTTCATCTAAGGGCCCTTTTTTCTGCACTTTTGCCTCATCACCATGTGAAAGGTGTGTGATTGGGAGCTCAGGTGGTGGGGAACATCACGCTCCAGTGGGGACATTAAAGTGGCAGTGGGCTGGCAGTATAATGAAGTCACGCGTGTGTGCCAGATCTATCGTCCCCTTAATCACATTTCCATGGTTTCCGCTGATCCTTGTTGACTGACTTCCAGAATATGAGCGTGCCTGGATTTGCAAAAACAGTGGAGCACAGGAGCCTGGAGGTAAACAGCAGGAGTAGCTTTGAACGTCTCACCCTGTAACCTCCACCTGTTCACTTCTTCAGTCTTCACAGCCCCAGTTTCACACGTTTAGTGGCAAATTTGAAAATGATGGACAGAAGAGCCTTGGGTGGTGAATTATACTGGTGTAGGTGTAATAATATTAGTGACAGATCCAGTCAGGTCATGCATCTCATAATGGTATACTTCCTCTACTGAATAAGGAGTATAGATGATGGATGGAAAATTCTCCTATCCATCCATCTATCCTGCCTGTTGTAATTGTCTGTCTGTAATTCTACTGAAAGGTACACCCCCTTCGAATTATCAGTACAAAAGAAATGTTGTGACCATACCCATTGGCAGGCCCAAAATGAGGAGATCTGGTGCCCTTTTGTCAAAGCCAACCACAAACCTTAGTGTGTTGATTAAAGATTCCAAAGCGAATGACATCACGGCTCCTTTTTGTTAACTCACAGTGAAAGCAGGGGCTGTGTGTTCTCCTTCTTTATTGATGCACAGAATCCCCTTTTTCTGTGCCAGCTCATCACCCCTGGATTGTGAGAGGGCTGTGACTTATTCTAAAAGCTTTTCCAGTCCAGCGGGATCGTTCTCTGTGGTTTAATGAGCCGTGATGTCAACTCATATGACCCATTAAGGCAAACAGGATGATGTTATCACTAACCATTTCTAACCATCAGTGGGCAGGATAAAACTGATAGCTTTGATCTGACGATCGGCCCCTCCCACTGCCTCACAGCAGCATGTCACACGTGCTACAGGTACCAGCCAGCTAGCAACCAATCCAGCCTTCTTCATTGGAACCATTTGTGGTAAATTAACGTGCAACACATGTATGGTGTCTAACGGATGTGTATTCTGTGACAGTGGGTGGTTGTAACTTGTAATTGTTCAATATCTGGAAGTGATATGTGACCAGAATGAGGATCAGGTGTAAAGCCTGTAGTTGCCATGAACACTGGAAACTAGATCTTCCTGTATGTGAACAGTATGGGCGGATGTTCATACACCCATTGGACAGTCTAGCTGTCTCGATGGGTAATTTTTTTTCCCCACAGCCATCACGTGAAGCCTAAAGACCTTTGATTAAAATCATTGCCACATGCTCTTGTTCATGGGTACAACAGAGAATTCCCCATCTGAGAGTAGGGCAAACAGCTCCTGGAGTTTGGGTGCAACTTCATGATCTGAGGACCCTCCCACCAGGGACCAGAAAGGCTTGGAAATAACTTGGAAAGCCAGGAAAAAGATCAAGGAGCTTAGAGAGGGTGGCCCTCTCGGTGAACAGGCAACTCCTCCTTGCCCCATAGACTCAATGAAAGGAGGATGACATTTCGAATATGACCACCACACAGCTGCATGCAGAACATACTGTTTGGCTGACAGCTTCCTTCAGCAGATAGATACGCAGTCTGTGGACCGTGGGAAGAATGTTTTTTTTAATTATTGACCCCTTGGGAGGGGACTCAACACTGGCCTCATGTCATAGTCATTGGTCATTTGTCATCAGCTGCTATAACTTACCGGGGGTCATGGGGGGGTGAGGTGTTCTCACATAGAAATGCACCGGGGCAAGAAGTGTGAGTGACGCTGGGGTCTTCACTTAGCAGATGTGTGCAGGGGGATGGAGTGTCCCATTCCTGCCGACACAGACCCCACTCCTAACTCGTATTCCCAATTCCCTGTTAGAAACCTCCACCGCTTTGCCGTAAAAAGCTAAACTATGTCTGGAATAGCAGGGAGATGGCTCATTTAGATAAGAATACAGTGTTGACCGTCGTCTACAGGACAGATCATGCTGTTTTTACACTGCCTGCAGTCTGAGCTCGTAACTCAAGCAAGAATGACATGAATGTCATTATAACCGAAAGTTTTATCACCCTGGTGGTCTTGGCATTTCATGCCTGAAACAGCCATATGCCCCGGGGGAAACTGCACATTTTTACTGTTAATACTACTGCCTTGACAATTTTACTTGAGAGGCTGTGAGGATGCGAGCTTTTCTGCTAGAGATTTCCAGTAGCCTTATCAAAGTCAACTGGAGCGAAGTGTAGATCACGTAGATAATGTTTGTTCCAAACTGAATAATCCTGATGTAATGTTTAAAGCGCAGACAAAAAAACAGGCGCGATCATCGTTTTTGTGAGAAATGAGAGGAGAAATGGAAAACCAAACATCCAGTCTCTGACCTTCTGGTTTCCCAGGACGACGTGAGGCCATTGTCACCGCAAAGGGCATCTGTGAGCCCGTCGTCTGTTCCAGGCTCTGCATATCTGGACAAAAAGCATCTCCTAAGCAATACAGCCTGGAAACAGGCTGGCTAGCTAAGCCTTATTGCTCACTTTGTTTCTATTACACAATGTGAAGACCTAATGATGGTCTCCTCAGCACTGAGTTTGTAAATTCTGTGTCTGCAAGGAAAAGAGGCTGTAGGGCATTGGGATGGATGGATGGATGGATGGATGGATGGATGGATGGGGCTTCAAAACCTGAGGTGGGTCAGAGTATCCTGAAATAACCAGTTGATGTTGGTGCTAAATGAGGCTTCAAAATGTTCAGTTAACACACAATTTCACAATAAAATCAAGTGTCATAATATATGTCACAATATTAAAACAACAACAACAGGCCCTCGTATCCGTTAACATTGCGGGTGTATCTCAGACTACCAATCAAGCCTCATTTGTCCCATCGCTAGCAGGGCCTATGAAGGCTATCATTGACCTGCTGCTGCCTGCGACTACGCAGTTCTAGCAGGAGCTGCAATTAACCTCACTTATCAGAATCCCTTGCAGCCCTTACCCACTTTCTGTGCACGGCAGTAGGATGTGTTATAAAGCTCTGGGTCGACTGCAGAACGTTTTGGGAAGTTGCGTGTTTCTAAATCCACCATTGACCTGTTAGACTAGCAAACATTGAGGAGATATATGCACAAGGTTTTGCCGTTTCTCAGCAAAACCTTTGGTTTTCACAACTGTGGACAGGAAGGCTTCCCTTGGATAACTGACAACAGTCCTGTAACCAAAAGGAGCCTGCGTTGTGACCTTCCATGCGACCTTGAGACATATAAAATGCCTTTATTGCCAGTTGACCTCTCAGCTTGCCTCATCTTTATTTTTTTAATTCTCACAGTTCCAGCATCTGCTTGGCATTTAGAGGCCCTTCCTGAGGAAGTGTTAGTCTTTGATGACCTTCACCTGGACATCTGTCCCTCACTCATTCCCAGCCCCTTGTGTTTTAGTTGGCTGTGTTCAGGAAGGCATGGCCTTGATGTTCCCTGAGCAGTGGGATGTGGCTGTTTGACTTCTGACATCATGGGCATTTCATTCGTGTGAGGTCAGATATTTCTGTACCTGCAGGTGATGGCATCCTTGCTGGTTGTGTAGTCGCCATCAGCCATCACCCAAACCTAACGTAGCTGAAGCAGATTCTCCTCTCTGTTCCACCTCTCTCCGGCCAACCAGAGCAGGAGTGCCCAGTCCACGGTGGGGGACCAAGGAGACCACCTGTCTGCCACCTCATTTGACTCGTTGGACACCATGTCTGAGGGGGGGGAGCCCCCCCAGCCCTTCACCCGTGGCAGCCGCTCGCGTGCCAGCCTGCCTGTGGTGCGCTCTGCTAACCAGACCAAGGACCGCTCTCTAGGTATGGTAATACACACACAACGACATCCACTTTTTTTCTCATGCAGCCTGGTCAGTCCCTTCTTGTGCTTCTCCTACACACACACATACACACACACACACGCGTGCACGCATATCTCTTTCTGTAACTCAGACATCATGTTCAGGCTAATTTACTTGACCCAACCCCCTAACAGATGTATTTACATGGGAAATAGGAGCTGGGGACAGCTTTTAAGGGGTCATGCTTGCTCAGGATTTATTTCATTTGTTTTCAAAAACGCTAAAACAGAAAAGTTCCATTATGCCACCGGTGTTCATATTTTTGACTTTTTAAAATGCCATGCCTCATATATTGTACCTGTTCACTTATCCCTCAAGCTGCCCTCATCCCAGTGTAGGCTTCTCTCTCCTTTCCATGTCGTCTATTGTCATGTCGTCTGCCGTAATCACCAGGGAACAGTCCTCCTAAAAGCCTGGTGTTGTCTCTTTTAGACTCCCAGGACAAAAAGCTCGAGTTTGAAATTTACCTGCCACCCACTTAGACTGAGAAAGGGCCGCACGGTTTGCGTACATTGCCTGGCCGATGCTGAATTTTTTGTGATTCCAGTTCTTGAAGGATAATTCAGACTTCCTGTTCTTCAACTCGATACTCTCTGAATCTCACTAAGCTGTGACACTCTGTGGTACGTCGGCTGCATCTCTGCCGTCATCACGTAGAGCAGATCTGTAGCCGCCAAGTCCTTTGACCATAAGGCTACTAGTTACGCCCCCAGTATAGTTTCTGCATGATTCCTCTTAAAGTAAGCTTGGCTGTATAAAGTCATCTGCTAAGGCATCTCACACCCTGTTCAAATCAGCAGCAACAGCTTCTCAGCTCAGTGTGACTATATGGTCTTGTCAGTATGGTACACTGCTCTAATGAACAGTCTGATCCTCTGGAGACCCATTTCATTTGCAGAAGTGTGGCTTCTTTTTAAAAGTAAGGCTGGGGTATAGTTGGCTGCTCTCTGGCTCTGCAAACCCTGAACTGACTTATTCAATGATCGCATGAATGCGAAGTTGAACTGCCTGAGGTGTTTCTGCGAAGCTTTCCCCCGTGTTGTGGGTGGTGTTGGAGGGGCTCTGGGCCTGTCTGGTGCCTTACTAACATCTGGGACCCTTTAATCCACCTCCTCCCATGTAAGTTTGAATAGAAGAACGTCATTCTGGCCATTGAACCTTTTGACATCCACCTGCTGATTCTTCTCCTGGGTGGGCGACCCTCCCAGGTTTGGGGAATTTACTGGGTCAGACTCATGGGGGGAAGAAGCAGCTTGTGTCTGGGGTCCCCCGGTAATATGTAGCAGACATTAGGGTCACACTTTAGCAACTCTGTACACCTAGGAAATGCAGTGCACAGCAATATCTTCTGTCCCAGCACCTTTTCTGAGAAAAGCCTCACGTCATGGCTGCAGTGTGATTTATTTTCCAAGGTCATCCATCCATCTATCTATCCATCCATCACTTATCCAGTTCAGGGTCACAGTATCATCATTAAAGGTTATATTTTAATACAGCAGTCAGACAGTGTATTGTACTGGATGGATTCTTCTCTGTGTATATGCATATTCCATGCACTCTAAGTCTGTTATAAATTACATGTGAGCCATGAGGGAAATTCTGAATTTATGAATACAATACAGTTTATTCTCTCAGGGAATTGCACGAAGTAAATTGGATGTGCTGTGTAGTTAAATTATATTCCGGGTGTCCTTACTTTACGCCTCACTTCCTGGGAATCGACCATCTGTGCTAAGCGCTGTCTCTGCGCGACAGGTGTGCTGCACCTGCAGTACGGGGACGAGACCAAGCAGGTGAGGATGCCCAATGAGATCACCGGCGAGGACACCATCCGCGCCCTGTTCGTCAGCGCCTTCCCGCAGCTCCTCAGCATGGAGATGCTGGAGTCCCCTGCCACGGCCGTCTATGTCAGAGACGAGAGCAGGAACGTGTACTATGAGCTGGACGATGTCAGGTACCCCGAGTCAGAGGTCAGAGGTGCGGGGGGGACTCTGAGAGGGAGGAGTGGCTGCCGACTCGGGGCGTGTGTGTGAGACTGTGTAAGGTGTGTGTGTGTATGAGGCAGTGTAACACTGAGTGTGTGTGTGAGACTGTGTGTGTGTGAGATGGTTTGTGTGTGAGAGGATTGTGTGTGTGTGTGTGTGTGTGTGTGTGTGTGTGTGTGTGAGAGAGAGAGTGTGTAAGACGGCATGTATGCGTGTGTGCATGTGTGCTGCTCCGACTGAGTGCCGTGTCTGTAGAACCACATTTTAGCAAAATACCTGGTGGAGGCTCCATATCCAGGAGAGTGACATGAGCATATCTGAGCGTGTCTGATGGCACGACCCTCTGTGATATCTGAGACGCAGGTAGAATGGCAGCCCCGGCATTTCATAGACCAGCCTCATAAGTGAGGCTCCTGTGGGGGTGCAGATGGGGGTTGGGGGGGTGATGGAAGTTCAGACAGAGTTCAAAGGAAAAGTCTGAATGTGGAGGTATGTAATTTCAGGCTTGGCAGGGGGAGAATAACGAGCTTAGGGACCGTACTTTCTGATACGATGTTCTGTATCATGATTATCTCTCCAAAAGCTGCAGTTGATGAAAAGAGAGGAGTTCTATAAAGTCCAAAAAAGCTGGGGGTCTCAGTGTTCATGCTTGCTAGCTTAATTTCCACAGAGAGAGGCTTAAATCTTTTACAGGCTGTTTTATTGAGCTGGAGGAAAAATTTCTTCCAGACTGCCGCTTTTTGGTCCTTGTCAGTCCTCAGTCTGAGGTTATGATACACGTGTGATGTACATCCCACACCAGAAAAATATGATTGATACTGTGATCGCTAGTTATTCAATCCTTGGGAGTGTTTTAGATCCAAGCTGGAGTCGTATGTAGTCGTTGGCCTCCATTGGCTGTTAAATGACGCTGTTTGTCCCTCACTAGAACGTCCTCAGTTGGGAGGGAGCTGGAGATTCAGTGGAACCAGAGCACCATGACTGTATCCGACTACGTATACTTACAGAAATCTGGTTTCCTAAGTCTGCCTTAGTTTTAAGGGGCTGTCTAAAAACTCCCGTTTCACTTTTTTAGTGGAAACTTCAAAGTATATTTTGTTTCCTGGGTGACGATTTTGTGCTTTGAGAGCTAAAGTCTTTAAGTCTTCTGTACCGTAGATGATTTTCCAGGAGCCAAGAAAACAGCTTTCCCAGGACTATACTACCTTCTAGTCAGCTTCCTTGGTCGCCATCTTTTCCCTGAGTGAGAGCATGACCTGGCCTTTTGAGTAAAGCTCAGCTGCAGCTCAGTGATTAAATAAATAGCAACCAGAAAAGGTGGCAGGCTGAAGTCTCAGAGGTTTGGCCTTTTGTTGCAGTCTCCATCCTCTCATAAAGGCAGTGTTTGTGTTCTCAGGACCATCGCAGACCACTCCTGGCTGAAGATCTTCCACAGAGACCAAGGCCAGGCCTCCTCTCATAGCTCTCGGCCCAGCAATGGAGAGGCCCGGGTGAGAAGCTGCCACTTTAAGCACACCCCCGCAATCGCTATCCATTTCCGAGGTTACAGATGGATTGCGATTAAAGTCGCCACAAGGAGACAAGAAACAGGGCAAAGTGGAAGGTACAGGAAGGGTGAGAGACAGAGAGGACACTCATTTAGCTGAACAGGTACACTTCATCCATTGTCCACCCAAATTCTATCCAGTACAGGTTAATGGTAACATTTATTATATTGGAGGAAAAATCCTCCTGATTTGGACGATATTTTAATTTTACTTTTGCAAAGAAGGAACGTTAATGTGATTATAATTAATGTAGACGTTGTTAGTTATCACATCTGTAGAGTTGCGGATGTTCGTGATCATTGATTTGATTGATTATTGTAGATGTAGTTTAGAGTTTCTGCTCATTTAGAGAACTGATATTTTGGTGGGGAGCATGTGACATCGTACCTTGATCAGTGACGCGAGTGAATGCTTCTCCAGAGGAGGACACTGGCTCAAGTCTCTTACTATCCATACATTTCATAGCATCAGACCAGAGCCTAACGAAAAGGTCAGTTAACAGTTTCCACTTGGAGGAGATGGTCTATGCCTACCTCTGAGTTTTTAGTGAATATAGTGTGAGCATGCGGAAACATCACCTGTCCGTTGTGTGCTGTGTATTTTGTGAGTTGGGTGGGCAGTTGAGAGATGAAAGAAATTTTATTCATCCCAGGGGGAAGTTCTTGAAAGCTGGGCTCATCCAGGATTTGAACCTGGAACCTCTCGCACCCGAACCAAGGATCGTACTCCTGTTCCAACAAACCTGATACATGGCTTCCTGCTCTTCGCCATTGAAGTCAATGTTTTAGTTGCCGCCGTTTGTTTCTGTTTACAACCGTTTACTTGTTTCTGCTGCCGGGTTCCCCTCAGATGTGACAGCCGGTTGATACCGAGGCACTGAAGGTCAAAAAATGCTTTGTCATATACAGTAGAATGTCAGTCACTTTTTCTAGCTGTTACCTGTCAAGCTGTGAATGTTAAAGGACATTCTACCTGCTCGGTTTCTGTTTACCTTGTTAGAGTTTAAGTCACAGAATCGGTCACCATTTCCCAATTATGACCAGAATCCCCCTCTAGGGTAGGAGATGGAATGTCTTTACTGCCTGCTACACTGAGGTTCTGTTATCTGTTATGTGATTGTGAGTCACTGCTAGCTGTCACAGGTTCCACCAGTTAGAGCTTAGCCATCCTACGTGACACCATATGATTGGCTTGGGGGTGTATGTTAATGGCCTTGCATGGAATTGTTGACGACAGCTGAGCTTGGCACCTAATTGAACATCACTAATCTAAGATGATGTTTATTTCAGATGTCTTCCAGTTGTTGTTGGGGGGGGTGCATTGATGGGCTCAGATTAATAAATTATGTTTAATTTGGCAAGCCAGTGTTCAGTATACATACCAGGAATATATTCCTAGTCAGACAGAACAGATGGAGTTTTGGGTATTGTTGACTGCCTTGAGTATTGTTAAAATGTATTTATCATGTGTGTGCAGTGAAATGGTTTAACTTAAACCAGTCACCTGGAGTTTTCTGCTTGTCCTTTTGACAGGTTCGTAACAATGGGCAAGTCTTTATGAACGATAACAGGTTTACAGTGTTGTCAGAAAGTATTACACAGCTGTGCCAAGCTTTGCCAAAACCGTATCATTTACTCACGTAATAACTAACAGAGCTGAAATCTCGGGTTCCATACCTTCGGACGAGCTTTCCTCGTGTATGTGGGACCAGAATCTGCTAGCATCTAAGGTAGCAGAGTTGGATTGATGACATGGGAGAGTTTCCATGACTAACATGGTGTTCTGGAGCTAGCAGACAGCCTGGCACTCATTTTGAAGCCCAGTCATTGTCTTCTGAGGCAGAGATTAGGTTGTCGCCAGTAAAAAAAAAAAAAAAAAAAAAAAAAGCCAACTCAGATTACGTGGTTATTTAACCATTTAAAGACAGTGGGAAGAGCCTCTTCATAGAGTGTTGAAGGTTGAAATACGGTATTATAAGAATCATATTCTAAGACTGTGGTCAGCCTTGCATTGGAGGTTTGTTTGAGTTTAGTCATTCTCTGGTTGCTCTCTGATTTCCATAGCTTTCCACTGCCCAGGTTGGTTTCATGCTAGGCAGAAGACGAGGAGGTGGTTCTGTTTTTCCAGCCCCACGTCGACCTGTGGGTGCCGAAGGAGATTTATTTACACTGGTAGGAGAAGTGGGGCCCAGCGAAGCCTCAGTCGTGATTAAGAGCAGATGAGCAGGACAATGCTGTACTTTCATCCATCAGTGCACCGCGGGGAGTGTAGCAAGGTGCTTTCAGAGATGTGGAGGTGGGGTGAAATGCAAAATTAATTCATAATGGCTCTGTTAGAATGAAGGAGCCACAATAAATGTTAAAGTGCTGTCTTAGTGTGGCTGAGATCCCCGGGGGTCACCTGGACATTCCAGCCCCCAAATCATCATGTAGCTCGTTATTTAACAGAAAACAACTGTTCCTGTCTGAAGTCATGATGGAACATCAGTGACCATCTTCAACATTTCTTGAAAGTTTATTTAAAATAAGTGTTGGTCATGGGAAGATTGCATTTGCAGACCTCCACTGTGGAATATGTTTGTCTAACGAAACTGTGTGAGTACCGTACACGGTGAAGTTAAGCTTCTGGCTTACGTTCTCAAAGCCGCAGGGAGCGTGACCGGCCGGCAGATGTTTTGCGTTTTTCCTGCAGGCCGTACAAAACCTCAGGGTCATACTTGGGGCTGCCCCCATCTGCACGTTTCGTGGCGTGATTGGCGAAATCGAACCCTCCATTCGTCTGGAGTGGCAACGCACTTGACATTCAAGCACTGCACCTGTTTAAACAGGCCACCCCCAGGTTAGGATGTATCCACATGTCCCTCATTTAAATAAAGGAAGGTAGATAGGTCTTTCAGACAAAGTCCACTTTGATGGGGAAGAGTATTAGACCTGACACCTCTGACCATCATTCAGACTCGATCAGTCAGAAATGAGCCTTCTCTAAAGACACTTTCATGAAAGCTTTGAGAAGGAAGCCACAGACATACGGTTAACCATTGCAGTATGATGAAGAATGGAACGTGGCTGTGGTATTAGGTTCTAAAACCCAAACACGTTGGCTGAATGTGAACCAGATGTGCAAATACTGCAACTGCTCTCTCTTCAACATCTGAACCCTTCTTCTGGCTTTCAAAGGATCAATAGTTATGAAAGACAGTCTCATTTACTCAGGTGTATATATTGTGTTGTGATGTATTCAAGTTTATCCAAGTTTATTTAGGTTCTTTCACTGTTCTTAACTCCAGCCAACATTCAGATGTCCTTGATAGACTTTCAGGTGTATTTTTAGATACTGTCGATTTGTTGTCTTGGAAACCTTAACTTCTTTCAAGCATCGAATAACAAAAACAAATTTCTTTTCTTCTTAAAATAACATGACCGAAAAACCATTAAGAGTAAATATTTTAGTTTTCAAAATGTAGCTAGAAATATTTGTAGACATATTAGTCTCAGCTTTTTGATGTTTGCTATATGAAAAATGTTTTCAATAAATCAAGTCTTTGCTCGTACTTTACTATAGAAATTCAGGCTAAGAGACTTCATCAGGGTGAGATCAACAAGGACCTGTCCAGGCTTTGGACCAGCCCCATTGCGGTCATTTAAAGGCTGAGTTACTTATCCACAATGCTACTGTGCAACTTCACTGTAACTGAAAGGTGTACATTGAAGGTTCCAAATGTCAAATACTCTTCCACTTCAGCAGTGTCACTCCATTACACATCTATCCGTTCAGTTTACATCTGCCTCTGTAAAGGTATTTAATAGTTTATATTGTAAACAGTGAATGGCCACAACCTGCCCTCCCTAAGCCCGCTCTGATATTCCCTATAAATCTCCCTGCTCACCCATTCCTTATTCCTCCAGATCATACCTGATGATAATGCCTAATTGTCATGTTTCATGGTATATTAAGATCTTCTCAATTGGTAACTATTGCCCCCATATGCCCTGACTGCTTAATTGCTGTGCTGATATGTTCCCTCCTCTTCCAGGTACAGCCCTTCAGTAGGGAGGGTCACCATATCCTGAGACAGCAGTCCCTTCCTGCGGCCCCCACAGCCCACCCTGCACTGTGCCGGATTCCATTTGGACCCCGCAGCAGCACCGCCCCAGCTATCCCCAAGGACCGGGTCTATAGTGCCCCCACTGGACCGGTGGCTCAGCCTTGCCCTAGTGCCATCCTGGAACGGAGGGACGTCAAGCCGGACGAAGCCTCTGGGGCTGTACTGACCCCCCTAGCTGAGCCGGTGGAGCACCCAAACCCTCACCACCACCGGCCCCTTGCTGGAGGGCCTTACCTAAGCCAGGCCACTCCTGCTGATGTTGTGGAACAGCCAGGCCTGTACAGGCAGAGGTCCAGAAGGTATGTTGACAGTCAGCTGCCATCATTAGGGTCCAGGACACCCCCTGCTTCCCCTCACAAGGCAGGAGATGCAAGGCTACTGGAGCTCCTCCGACCTCACCAAGTGGGGGCGCTAGAGAGGGCTGCCCCAGGCCGCCAGTCCCTCAGGAGGGACAGTTCCGTGGAGGTGGGAGTCAAGACTCAGAGTGGCATGGCTACATCTCCAACATCTGACCTCTCCATGGCAACATCTGGAGATCCTCAGACCAGGTACTATAGACAAGACATGACAGGGGTGGGTCCGTGTTCATGTTTGTTTTCAGGAAGTTGTCCTATAGTATGTAGCACAACAGTAAAGGCCTAAAATACTATTCAGTGGCTCAGTACAGTTTTGCACTGTCTCAGATGCTGGTCAGATAGGGACGATATTGAGGGTCTGTTTTTACCCCACAGGGTTGCAGTGCTGTGCCGCATTGAAAAGCTACTAACATTATGGCTCAGCACTGTCACAGTGGCTTTCAAAGGCCACCAGTGAGGTCCTTTCAAATAAACCCCCCTTCACCTCACTCATGCTCTTTAACACACAAAGAGAGCTACGTTTCTTTGTTCCATTTCCCTGCGTTGGCATGGGTACTGACAGGAAGTGATGACAAAACAGGCATTCTTGGCCTGCTGCCAGAAGGTGCCATTTCTTTGGTAGGAACCTGAAGTGAACACTGGGTTTGGAGAGAGAGACAAGCAAAACAGACAGACGTTCATTCTGAGGGGCCAAGCCTGGGGGGTCTTAAGAGCTGGCTTTATCCCGGACCACCTGCTGGATGCAGACCTTGCCGTGGAAACCTGAGGAGGCTTAGCAGAACTTTCGATGTCTCCTCTCATATTGATGTTATGTAACCTTCTACCCTTAAGTTGGTGCAAACAACTAGAACATAACATGCTAGTGCAGGATGCTTGTGTCTTAACAGCAAACTCGTAGAGAGCGTAGGAAAAAACACTTTGGGCCTTGTCTTCCACTGCAGTCAGGCACATTGCAGAGTAAAATGTTTGTCTAAAGCCATTGTTTGGTGAGCAGAGTGAGTCAAGCTTTGTCCTCTCCTGGCTTAGACACTACTTACCACACCATGTCGGTGTCGGTGATGTTGTGGGGATGGAAAAGGTTGACGATTCAAACGGAGCCTCCAGCTGAGGGTGCCGTGGCTTGTATTTTAATGGCAGTGGTTTTACTGGAACGCAAAAGCCAGCATTTACCAGCCTGGTCTCGAGGGCATGATTGAAAAGTATATGGGAATAAACAGGCTGGATTTAATTGTCGTTGATTATGGACAAGTAATGGGTTGGCACAGCCAGGCAGAGTATTCCGATTTCTAAGGTGGCTCTAAAGGGACGTGAGGACGTTTAGGGTTTCAGCTCATACTCCATTCCAGACCTCGGCCAGCTGCACACACACTGCTGCTCTTGCAGTCAACCATAGGCTCAGCTTATCAAAAGTGTAATTATGTACAAGTTTGGAACTGCTGGCAAAGGCAGTTACCAAGGATTGTTGACAATTACTTTTATCAAAGTGTTACCCCAATAAACCACTATTTTTCTGTCATATCTCTGATCTGTTATTTTCCCAGTCAGGAGTAAAATCATTTATGCAGCCTAAAATGGCTTTGAGCTTTTCTTTTGTCAGTGAGCTGCCTGTGTTGCTTTGCCTCTGGCTTGTCAGTGAGCCATTTCACTCTCTGCAGGGAGCGAATGAAGGCTATGGAGCAGCAGATCGCCAGTCTGACTGGCCTGGTCCAACACGCACTTTTAATTGGACCCAGTGCCACCAAAGAAGGAAACAGGTAAGGCAGAGTGAGGACTGAGAGGTGAAAAACATGGCAGTGCCTCAGAATGCTCAGTTAATGATCTGAGATACATCAAGCTAACGTAGAAGCCATTTGGAGATTAAAGACAAACCTAGAACAGCGTAGAGCAGCGAGGAGCAGGATGGGTCATGACACAGACATGCCATGCGTCAAAGGTACCTCACACAAATCGCTGCAGTAGAACTGGATTTATGACAAATGAGGCTCGAGATCCCGGGTTAGGTGGACTTATTGCATGATGCTGTTCACTGAAAGCTCTAATTGGCTTCTCATTGCCTGGTGTCTTCTGGGATATGCACAGCAGTGATTGATAGCCCCCCCTTCCCCCTGGGGAGTATCAAGTCTTTATAGCAAACAAAAAGATAAAGTTAAATCAGTTTTTGGATAAAGGCTTCAGCTAAACACCAGTTACTCCGATTCTTGTTCCAAGATGCTGATGTAGAGCACAGGGCTGAAGCTCAGAAGTCATTAGCTTGAGGTTTCCTAAACAGTGGAATCAGTGGACCTTGTGGTTTGTTTGAGCCTGTCCTGTTTGGCTGTTAACATTTGTGGGGTGGATTAAGGCCGCCTTTACAAGACAGGGCCACTAATGAGTCTGGTTACATGTATCTGTCACAAGCTTTTCTTCAATCTAGCTTTGTCTGATTTCTAACAAGACCTGTAAACAGGTGTCTGCCTTGGTCCTTTGTTTCAGTGAGAAACCGCCAAAGATGGCATCTCCCGTTCCCAGCCTGGGCAGTGAAGGTGAGTGTTTCAGGGATAGACCGTGATCATTACGTATGGTGCAGTGTGGAGGCAAGTGTCCTTCAGGTGAGGTGCAAAGGATGACACTGGTCAAGAGAGATGTGAGAAGCGTGTGATGGTCACGCGATGCGCATGTGAGAAGCGTGTGATGGTCACGCGATGCGCATGTGAGAAGCGTGTGATGGTCACGCGATGCGCATGTGAGAAGCGTGTGATGGTCACGCGATGTCTAGGTGAAGTGCAGGGTAAGACTGACTAAACTTCCTACTTAGAGTATAAAACTAATTAATAACTAGCAACTAAAAAGAAATACTTTAAAGATCATGTTACAAGTGCTTAAGAGTGTTACATTTTCTCTTTGAAGCCACTGCCAGTAGTCTTAAATAAATTACCCTCTGTCTGGTGAAATATCAAACACAATCATGCAAATGTTGGAAAGATTATGAGCTGCAGTTCTAAACTTCAGACATCCTGTATATCATCTATATCCTTAGGCCATGAAGTGAGTAATTTTGCTTTCCATTCTTCGAGGCGCATTCTTATATCTGAGTTTTTAATGAATATTGTAACACAATCCTGTAGCAAATAAGCCAAATATGAATTATTGGAAGGTATGCTGCCTCTGGATGACATTTTTATAGTCTGTTCCTGTCAGTGTCAGTTACAGTTTTGTTTCCCTCTTTTATATACGTCAGGGTGCCTATTTCCAGGTACCTCTCCATTGTGACATCAGTCACCAGGCAGCCAATAAGATGCATGCTTGATTTTGTAGCATAGACTTGGGATGTAACATCCTGACCCCTTGCCTTCCCCCCAGGAGGCTCACCTGTCCCCATAGCCGGGAGCCAAGGCACCCTGGCTGATACCCCGGCCACAGCCAGTTGTTCCCCCCACCTCGGGGCCAGCCTGGCTGGCTTCAGCAGGAGCGTCTCAGGCCTGCGTCTGCAGCTGCAGGAGATGAGGCGACTTCAGGTGGCCAGGCTGCTCTCCGGTTGTTGATACATTACAGATTTAGCAGAATCTACACTGACCTGTGCACCACCCTGTGTGTAAACAACAGCTTCAGCACCAGGAGTCCTTGAAGCTGATGCTGAAGCAGGCGGAGCAGGAGATTGGCTGCAGGATGGCGATGGTGAGCAGTCTTCCGAATGACCCCGTGCAGAGGCAGAGAACGCTAGTGGAGGATGAGAGGCACAAATACCTTGATGTGGAGGAGAGCGTTATGCTACAGCTGAGGTAAGGAACACCACCTGAAGACTGTGTGAAAGCCGTGGAAACGGTGAAAACAGACAGCTGGGATTCGCTTGCTGCCAAGTTCGCTGTTTTTGCAGGCTTTGCCAAATGTCAGTGCTCTTGCACCTCTCCTGGCAGGGATCGTTCATTTTGTTATGCAGTTGTGTGATAAAATGGGCATCAGAGTGTGTGCGTGCGTGCGTGCGCGTGTGTGTACACGGGACACCAAATTTTCGAGCATAACTTGCTGTCCCAGGAGTCACTCCTTTTGTAATTTAAAACATCGACGAAACAATAATTGTAAGACACATTAATAATCAATCTTCATCTTATGAAAACGTGATTTTTATGTCGAAAATGTTTTTGCAATTTTTTACTTTATATATACAGTACTGTGCAAAAGTATTGAGCCACCCTTCATTTCTTTATATTCTGCTAGGAAAATGGGACAGTAGGTACAGTGATTTATTGCAACATCATCCGATCATCTATAATCATCTGCACCTGTTTTTTTTTCACTGGTTCATGCCTTAAGTTAGATGGCTTTGTTATGCTTGAATGATTCATACGTAGGTCACTGTGTGGCTTAACAAGCAAAGAACATTCCTCTGAAACTGGTCAGGTACAGAGACTGGACTGAAAATGAGAGCCAAAAACTTTGAAAGTCCTTCAAGAAGTCGGGAGAACTATTCCTTAAGACTACATTTAAAAAAAAAAAAAAAAAAAAAAAAAAAAGTCTGGCTCTTTGGAAGCAAAATATGAGGAAATGAGGGGTGGCTCAAGACTTTTGCACAGTACTGTATATTTTAGCCAGTAACCTTTGGTGTCACATGGATGTGCATATGTATGAATTGAATTTGTCACCCACTGGCAGGGAGCTGGACCAGTATGTGGCCGACCTGAAGCGGAACTCCACCCCTGGGCCTGCCCACCAGCCAATCACGGTCCAGGACTTGAATGATGTCGCTGCCCGTCTGCAGAGGGTGGGCGATGCCCTAGCGGTGCTTCAAGGTGTGAGCAGTGCTGCACTGCTACCACTGACCTGTGTGACCCTTCTTGACCATTTTGATGTGTTGCAATAGCAATAGTGGCACGTCCCATTGTGGGTGAATAACGGGGCCATATGGCACAGACTTCTCACCCTCTGCCCCCTGCACTTTGCCTTCTCAGTTGAGTTCCCAGGCCTCCAGGCCAGGATGCGGGCTGTGCTGCGGGTGGAGGTGGAGGCAGTGCGTTTCCTGAAGGAGGAGCCTCACAAGCTGGACAGTATGCTGAAGAGGGTGAAGAGCCTGACGGAGACTCTAAACGGCCTGAGAAGGTAGGAGTGACAGCCATGGCAGTCCTACAGAAGAGTGTTGCTGTCATCGTGTATCCTGTACTGAGGCATTACACTAAATAGCGTGTGTGTCTTTGTCTATGCGTTTTGCAGCCAAGCCACAGTGAACCACCTTGAAAGTTCAGAGCCCAAAGCAGGAGGAGTCCTACCAGAGGATGTCACCATGGCAGTCACGTCTGAGCTGGTGACAGCCGTGGAGGCAACAGTAATGGCTCGGGAGCCCCCTCCACCAGTTCTGTCACAAGAGTCTCTTCAACCAATCCCTGTGGAAGAGTCTTCTCAGCCGATCAAGGTTAAGGAATCTCCTGAACCAAACACGGTTAAAGAGTCTTCTCAGCCAATCCTGGTTCTAGAGCCCCATCAGCCTATCATGCCACAGGAGTCTCAGAGTCCCCTTCCTGAGTCCCAAAACTCTGTCCACTCGGAGGTGGTTCCCACCAGCCCTGTAGTGATCCATCGTGCCTGCAGCTCTCCGGTCCATGTGCAGCGGTCCCAGCAATCCATCGCCCTGACCTATCTCCCAAGTCCACCTTTCACACCACCCCATTGCCAGGAGCCCACCATGGCTGGGGTGAGCCCACAGAACCAGGAGAGCAGCCCCGCCTCGCAGGAGCCAGGAAACTCTGACCCTAATAGTTTCAATGTGCAGCCACGTTGTGGTAGGAACACAGCCAAGTCCAGGGCCTTGTCCATAGAGGTCAGTACCCAAGGAGGCCGTGTGAACCTGAATAGGTAGTATCCACGGTAAAGTGGGGAAATGCTCTAGCAGGTGGATCACTTTGTCATTTATTGCATCTGTTAGCCTGTCCATGTCCAAAAGGTTGTGAGGTCAAATCCCTTGGCCTTCAAGGGTAACCATTTCATCATTGGGCCATTGAGCAAGACCCTTAACCCTGACTGCTCCTGAAACCCTGGTTTATCCTGCTCTCTGACCCTGAGCTTTCCTCACTTGTATGTTGCTCTGGACAACAGTGTCTGTTAAATAAATGAGTGAACGGTCTGTCTGATGAACTCCTTGTGCACGTCAAGGGAAGAGGAAGTTTGTTGTTTCATTTTGATTGTGGTATACTAATTCTCCTGTTGTGCATTTTCTGGTGTCTCACTTCTATTCTAACCACACCCCATTCCCATAGGCTGCTAAGAAAGAGTGGGCGGAGCACCAGCGAACATCAGAATTTGATAAAATCCTCCAGGAGGCTCAAGTCACCATGATGATGTCTATCCCAAGTCTGGAGGTGGCAGACAAGTTGGAGAGACCAAAGGCCACACCCCTCCCATCACAGGAGGAAGCAGACATGGCCCAATCAGTGCCCCTAGCTACAAGTAAGATATGGATGTGTTTTTTTTTTTTTTTTTTTTTTTTTTGTTAAAGTTCCCCGAAGGTTAAAATAAGGAATGAATGACCTACTCAATACACAGATCATGTGACATTCCACTACCTCCCACTAAATGGTACCTCCTTACCCTCACCTGTGTGTGAACACAACACTTGCTTGGTATTTTTTCCTGCATTTTACTTTTCCTGCTTCAGTTCTACCGGCATCAGATCTGGAGACCACCATCTGTTTGTCTTCACCAAAATGTACAGTGCTTGTACACCGCTTTGGACACAAGTGTCTGGTGAATAAAATAGCATGAATAAATCCCGGCTACACCAGGCGATGTATCCATGTTTATGTGCATCTGTGTGTGTCATACTTTGGCACAGCTGACACTTCACCAGTGGAGCCCACAGCTGAAACGGTAGCAGAGACCACAGAACCGCAAACACCAAACAAGTCACCACCGCCTCCTCCACCAAGGCGAAGCCATCCACTAGGCTCTGGTCTCACCACAGGGCGATCGGGGGAGGTCATCTATACCACCCGGAAGGAGTCCGCCATGCCTCAGGTAAGTGTGTGCCCCCAAAGGGTGAGAGAGCAGGAGGACAGAACAGGTGAGCCATTACAATCCTGAAGTGGAGCAGCTATTGGAACCTTGAGCCTTAAATTTCCCAACCCTTTGTTTACAAGGCAAACATTAGTGCAGTTTAACTGCAGTGTGAGGTGATGTGGAGTGAGACTGTCTCCCTCTATCAGGAGAACCTAGATGAAACACATCCCCCACTGCTGCCCAAACCCAACAAGACCCCACCACAGCTGCTGAGCCCGCCTCCCATCGTGGCCTCTGCCATCCAAGAGGAAGAAGATGAGGGTGACAGGATTATGGCTGAGTTGCAGGTTTGTGTGTGTGTGATCCTCGACATCGAGATGCGCAGATGTACTGGCTGGGATTGGCAGACTGGTGATGGGGCCTTGTTTTTCCTCTGGGTTGCATTCCTCACAACTTTCCTCAGAACCCATTTAGACTGGGAAACTGCAACACGGTTCAACTCAGCCAGTACGACCAGCTTGTCACTGGCCCACTAAGATTAAAAGATCAGCATTCATATATAATACTAGTTACGCCATCAAGCACTATAAGCATCAATCATTTTTGGTTCTGAGAATCTCATTAGCAATCAAGAAACAGCAGTCTAAAAAAAAAAAAAAAAGAGTAATAATGATCTCATTGTCTAAAATGTATCTGAAAATGCTGTTGCTGGTGTTTTTACCTGTCTGACGATTCCCTATATCCCTGGAGCCAGTAACAGCAGACCGCTCTAATGTTCAGCACACCTTTTGGTTCCTCAGGTGTTCCAGAAGTGCACATTTAAGGATCTAGAGGCCAAGTGTTTGCCTGAGCCCCAAGTCAGAGATCTATGGGCCCAGGGTGCCATGCCACCCGCAGACAAAAAGGTAACCAAGGCAGCCATGGGCATCATAGTTGGCCCTTAAAAGCCCAGTGGTACATGTTGTTTGATCTAACACCTGCCCTATCCCAACCAAGCCCCATTTCAGTTCCACCCATGCCCCACCCATACTTCCCACCTCCATACCTGGCCTGCCACTCATAGCAGCACTAATGTGATAAACTAGCAGCCTGTGGACTGTTCTCCACATCTAACATGTCTTGTTTAACACCTTATCCTCTGAACTGCATGTGGAAACCAAAACACAGATGAGTAAAAAAAAATGATTGGTCCCACTGATACAAATACGAGTTGTTTTTTTTTTTTAAGGAGTCTTGTCACGCATTTTTTTTTTTTTGTGGCTGAACAAATTAAAGATCAGAACTTTATTTTTTTTTTTACTGGAAATCAATCAGTTTGGAGTGTTGCAGTTTGTCTGTGACATGGTTCTGCTTAACTCCTGACCCGTCTCAGCAGGGTCCTGTCTTCCTCTCCATCTGAACATATTCTTCCACATCATATTCAAAGATTTCAAACAAAGGAAAGTGCCAAGCATTACTTCCAGGTTGCATGGTGCTGTTGGGTCTTTACCTCTAATGCACCTACTCTCATACCTTCCTGCATGACTTCTGAGCTTGGGGAGAACTTTTGCCTTACAGAACACTCAATGCCTACTAAAACCTGTAAGCCTTCTACTCATGTAGACCAGCACTGGTCAGAACTTAGGACACAAGCTTGTGGTCTTGCCTAGGACTAGAGTACATTGTACAATCTCTCAGATAGGTCTAAACAGTGCTGTAGCTGTTAAAATGTGTGAATACCTCTTTCCTCTCCATTTTTCCCCTTCATGAGTAACATTACTCTTTTTCCCTCTGCTCTGGCCTTTGGATATTCACTAGAGTATGTACTCCAAAAGCAAACGATGACTTCTAGGTTACTGGAGTTCAGTGAATCTCCATGCTGCCTTTGGGGAACACAAGCCCAGTGACTTCAGTTGTACTGTGATCAGGGAACTCGACCTCATTTAACCCTGTGAGGTATCATCAAACGAATCTCCTTTCTATAGAAGCTGAACATATCCTGACAACATAAATGCTTTTGGGTGAACTAAACATGATCTCCTGAATGCCTGTGAGTTTGTATGTTTTATGCATGTGGTGTCAGACTACTAATATGTCTGGTCATTTGTGGGAAAACATAAATGTCATAGAGAAATTTATATGCATATTGCTTTCTAGAAAACAATTTCAGAACAATTTTATTTCAAATGATCTTGGGATGCATCTACAGTTTGATTTAGAAAACTTTTTCATAGAACTTGTTGAGCAGTTCAACCTCTCCTAGTGAGAGACAAATTGAGCTGCTGTTTGATCAGCCCAGAAAGGAATTTTATGAACTAGTAATACCATGTCCTAGCAGAGCAAGGAGCTCCAGTGCAAAGAGAGAGAACCGGAAAGTGATAATATCATGGTCCGACATCCTCTGAGGGTATGCTTCCAATGCATGATGTTCTTTGTCATTTTGAATCTGAGTTCGCAGGCGAATTCACCATGTGTTCTTCCACTTCTGCAGGTACTATATTATGTCACAGGACAGATTTCCCAACAGCACCCTTCACCAGGAGCAGATCAGCCAAACAGTCGGAGAGAAGGAGCGGTTGCACCCTCTCAGGTTCACAGTGTGAATTCTTACAGAACCCCCACAGGGCTACGGCAGTTAGCCGCCATGTCAGAGCATCGGAAAGCTGAAGATCAATCCCACGACCCCAAAGTTGAGAATCAGGTGCAGATAGGGTCTTCAGACTCACTGGCCAAAAACTCTGGAGCCCAACAGGAGCTAAATCCCGCCAGCTCTGTTCCAAGCGGAAAGGTGGCTGAATGTATGCAGGAAGGTGTTACGTGGACTGGTGGCAAGGTTGTCAGGGAGAAGCCCACAGGCATCCTTATGGTAAGCCAAATTTCCACTGATCGCCTGGATTCTCTTGCTGCTGGGGACCAGGGACATACAGTAGTGTTAAGGTCATCCAGAGTTCAGGGGAAGTCTTCAGACGAGGCTTCCGCAAGCCCTGTACTTGCATCCGAGGTATCCTCACCCGCCTCTGACAACATTGCTTTCATGATAACGGACACGAAAGTCCAGGCTCTGTCGAGCGGCGAGTACGAGCAGATCGTGAGCACGGAAGGAGGAAATGTTCAGACCATCAAAGTGGGTGAGAGCAGGGAGATGACTGCTGAAGAGGAGAGTGGGCTTGGTAAGAAACCTGTCATCATCATATTTGATGAGCCCATGGACATCCGGTCAGCCTACAACCGGCTCTCTACCATATTTGAATGCGAGGAAGAGCTAGATAGGATGTTGGCAGATAACAGGAACACGAAGGTGACAGAGAATCCATTGGGAAGCAGCCTGCAGGTAAAATCACATGGAGATGAATCAGATGGCACGACTGTGGTACCGCAAACCCAAAACTACTGCGACTCACCCAAAGTCGCAATCTGTAACCGCAGACCATCTGGAGAATATTCGGTTCAGGCCAAAGGACTGGAGGCTGAACCAGTAAATGACAAGCTGGACCTGAAGAAGAAGTTCAGGCTGAAGTTCCCCAAGAAGAAGCTGACTGCTCTCAGCCAAGCTATTCGCACCGGCACCAAGACGGGCAAAAAAATGCTCCAAGTGGTAGTTTATGAAGATGAGGAAGAGCCAGATGGGACAGTTAAACAATTTAAAGAAGCCAAGAGATTTGAAATTGGCTGCCAGGGTCAAACAGACTCCAGTGAGACCACAAGCTGGGTTCAAGTAGACGCCAATCTTGCCACAAACAACTCTACAAAGACAGAGGAACTTCAGTCGACCTCATCTAGTTTCCAACACATGATGGATGAAAGCAGCCAGAAAACATTCACAAGGACTGACCAGACCCTCAAGCATCAAGAGACTTCAGTAAGTGGAATGTGTTCCAGGCCAGCTGATGGGTCATGTGTAGAAGGACACAAAACCTACTTGGTTGAGTCAAAGGAGCCTGTAGTGAAAGACACAGAACACAAGGGGACCGGTCCTCCAGACAGAGGAGTCCCTCCAAACTACCAGGCCACCAAGGCTCCACACCGCAAGCGGCCCAAACCGCAGCTTCTTCCCCGGCCAGCAGTCATTCCCCGCAGTGCCAGCCTCAGCCAGCAGGTGTCACCGTTAAGCTCTTCTTACTTGCTGGTGACTCGGCCTCTTGGGTCTTTCACTCTTGGTGCATCGTGATTCATGTAAAATTTCAGGTGCTGGGCGATGTTGGCAAACCTCTTTAATGCTTTGTAATCATAGTTCAGTTCAATCTGGGATTTCCACTGTGGGTCGCTCTTGGGCATTTTTTTTTTTTTTTTTCTTTCCCCGTCACGCCATTTGTGTATTCCTAATGTGACCAGGGTTTTCGGGCAGTTAAAATGTTTAAACTCACCTGAATCATTTATTGAATGTCTGGGTATCATATGACTATAGTGCATGAGCGGTGGCGAATGGTCTCCTGTGGGTGTGCTGGTGCATGTAGCATTCTTTACCGGTATATCTCAAAGAAATCTAAAACATTAAGGTGAAAGGAAATTTATGCATTTTCTAACATGGATCTCCCTTACTTGCCTCCTCCCTATTTTACTGATACAGAACACAAATGGTGCCTCTGTCACGGGCCGGACGTCAGCAGCCACTACCTCCAAGCCTAGAGTGCAGCCTATTGTTACGGAGAAAACTGCGAAGCCGCAACAGCTTCACGACCCTCAAAAGCAGTTCCGCCAGGTAGTTTTATTGTAGCCTGCGCCCCCTGGTGGTAACAGTATGAGTAAGCCACCAGCGGGTACAGTGCTACCGCAGCCAGATGTAAACAGATTAATTTATTTGCAAGAAAGGGGAGATGGGGGGTGAGGGTTGAAGGGTTCATTGGACACATTCTTCATTCACGGAACTCAATGGACCGACCAGTATCAGCTCTGATAACATCTATCATCACTCTCCCTTATAAACGCCTACATCATGCATCCTTCACACATTAACACACACACACACACACACACACACACACTTGTTGAAGCGCAAATGGAAATTAAATCAAAGTTTAACCCCTGAACAGTACACACACACACTTTGCAAGGTAGTGTTTGTTCGGTGTACGTTTCGCTTTGCCTTAGCCAGTAAATAACCACCTGGCTAAGTCACCTGGCGCTGTCTGCCTCTGTTTAGATGTTAATGACTGTGTGGACGTTTCCGTGTTCTGACCAACCCTGTCTCCCGGCCTCTCTGTTTACAGGCTAATGGAAGTGCTAAGAAAGTTGGCTGGGACACTAAAGCTCCACCCCCACATTTCCCTGCTTCTAAGATCCCTGCCTTTTATCCTAGCTCTGGAAAAAGCTGCCCTTCTTCTGGTGCCGACTCAGAGGCTACTAACCTTAATTCCTCCCCTTCCTCCTCCAAATCTTCTTTCCCTTCCAATCATCGATCCCTCTCTCCCCACATCCCATCCCCCTGTAATGGCTCTCTTCACCTCTCTAGTCCCTCCAATTCATCTCAGAGCCAAAATGGCCGACCACCCTCCTCCTCTTCCCCAGTTTCCCCTCCCTCCCTGAGTCAGGGAGGCAGGACCGTGCGAACCATTCACACACCCAGCTTCACCAGCTACAAGCTTCAGAGTGGCAGCAAATCCACCCTAATGCCTGCTTCAACTTCCAGGAATATGGTGTGATGTTTGGGTATCTGTCTGCTTCTTCCATCTCATTATATAATTGTTCAGTGCCACTCAATTTGTACACACCCATTTGCGCACCCAGAGTTGTCTATAACATTGTGGGGACCTTCCATTCATTTCTATTGGCCTAACCCTAATCCTATCTATGACACCCCTAACCCTTCCCCAGCCCTAACCTTATCCATGAGAAACACAACAAAACACAAGTCTTTTGGTTTTTTGATTCCATTCACAGATTTTATAAAATTGACTTCTCCCTTGTGGCGACACAGCAAATGTCCCCACAAGGTAAAAAGTAACAAGTTTTCATTTCTCCAGGGGACATTGTGTCCCCACAACGTGATGATAAACATGTCCACACACAGTTAAAATTTCAACAACTAAACATCCATAGCAGGGGAATAAAATGTCAAAAATGTAAATACAAAAAATTTGAACGATTAGATGTCGAGTTGTGAGGCTTTGTTTTCATTTGATGATGTTAATGATGTATTTTAATGAAAGGACGGGGAAAGCAAGGGTATTATGACATCCAAATTAAGAACGGTACCTGGAGGAAGTGCATTTTAAGCTTATTTTTTTGAGGTGACAGAAATCTTTGCAGTATTATTTAGTTTCATGAACTCAAGTATTTAAAAAGTTTGCATCTCATTATAGTTTCCATTTGTAGATTATGCACTGCCACCATATTGTAACAGCCAGTGGTTATGGGGTTAATATCCAAATTGCCAGGAAAACCATGCAAAATGAATACAATTCTGTCAGATTTGGTGGCTGCAGCCTTTTGATTTTCATTTCAAAAGCTTGGGATTCGCATGGTACTTAAGGTAAAGTTTATTGGCTCTAAAAGCAAGACAGAGGCTTACATACCACTGCATGTGTATACAGCTGCCTTCGCACCCAGACACAGTTTAGTTATGCCAAAGTTTATTATTTCAGTGCATGCTTACATTCTATATCTCATCTTTAAGACTAGTGTGCCAAAGAGCTGTTCCCTGTATGGAGAGATTTTTTTTTTTTTTACATTGTACTGTACAAAAAGCACTATGGAAAGAGACAATAAAGGACTTCCTGCTTTCAAATAGTGTCTTTTTTTAACTGTGATGCCAAGTAATTGTCGCTTTAAGAGAAATAATACAGTCTTCAATTGTCATTGCTGTCTCTGTGGCAACAGTATTAGTTGTGGTACTTCTTTAAATATCCACAAGATGGTAGGCAACTCCCACTGATAGATTTCTGTAGAAAAAAATGGAGGACATTCAGCCGGAGGCAGAGTATGTCCACATACTGCACTGACATCCCACTATGAGGTACCCTAGGGCTATCCTACAGGGGAGCATAGGACACGGTCCATGAGGTCATAACTGGGTTATACAAGTGTCATTGGTGCGATATCATAACCACTAGGGACCCAGTAGTGATGTCCATCTGTCATACTGTGTCCCCCAGATGACACAATATAAATATCTTCTGCAGGGATGTGAACTGAAGAAGCAAATACCTGATCCAAGTAGAGGCCACGTTTTTGGGAATTAAAGAGCTAAACCCCTAATGACTTGTGAGGTTCCTGCCATCAGGCAGCTCCTAAGACACTGACAGGCATGTCTTCCCATACGTCAGATTCTTTCTGATCTTGACGCTTAGCTCTACAGGTGTGCTGAGTCAGATAGCAGCCGGCGGTTGCTAAGGTGCCACTGCCATGGTCAGTTCTCACAGCAGAAGGGAAACTCATTTATAGAGGGATTAAGTGATTGGTAGAAGGTAACCATACACGGTCACTCCAACAAGGTAATGTGCGGTTACATCCATCGTTCAGTGTACCTGAATCAAATGCATTGATAGAACATTACTAAATGCTAATTTTTGTAATATCTAACTTCAAATATATCAGCCAACAGGGAAATAAAATAACCAGTTTGAAAATTATAAATCAAGTCTTTCCACAGACGCAAGCAAAATAATGTGAAATACAGTAATAACTGCATATTAAGTCTTTTCAGGTATCAATTGAAATATAGCAAAATGCAGTATGTGGTCATTAGGGATGCTAGCTCACTTATTTCTTGGTGCTTTTTCTCTCAGTGAAATATATTCAACTAAAGCCTCAAAGCATCTGCCCTTTTCTATACATTTAGCCCCCGCAAATGTCTTAATGAATGACATCATCCCAAAAGTAATCACAGGGACATTAATCTCCCCTTTGGCTGAGTAAAATGATCGATCTTTTATATTTTAAGGTTGATCAAATAGGTTACTAAATCTATAATTCTTAAACTATGAGATTCAAGTATAATAAATACTGCAATGGGACTTTGATATATTAACCCGTATTTTTGCCATTATTTTTGACAATAAGATGTACCTCGGCATCTTTGTCAAAAATAAATAAATAAATAACATTCATTGAATCAAATTACGTAAAAGGGTGGTGGTAACTGCACTTCTGGGTGATGTACACACTACACATCTCTTTGCAGACCGTACACAGCTGATTCTGCATAATCTTAGTTCAATTTTCAGTTAATGCTCCTAAAGTTTTAAATCCTGCAATACAAGCCTGCAGACTTAAGTGGGTTTGAATGCAAAAACCCATTACCTACGATTTCTGGAAACAATTTTAGTAGAACATTAAGCTTTTCACGCATAGTAATTTCATGCCTATGACAAAAAGAGCAACAGATTTAATGAAATAGGTTTTACAAGAAGATTAAACCAGAAATAAAACCTGATTTATTTGATGGTGGGGTAAACTTAGTCAATCTGGCAGAAAGTATAACATTATTATCCTCAGACATAAAATTGAGCCAAAAGACAAGCAAAAATGATTATGGCCCTAAGGCATGTGTTCTGCTTTGGGCTAGCAGATTGTTTTTCCGAGACAGGATGGAAAAATCTGCACATTAATAAATTTCAAATTCGGAAGCAATAACAAAATATTGATATCTTCATACACAAAATTCATTATAAAAAAGGTTTGCCCCGAAACCATCAGAAACGCTGAGGTGCCCTTTAATGACACTCTTAAAATTTCCTTAGTGTCCTAGTCTAGTCTCAGGGTGAAAAGGGTGTTTTCAGGTATCAACAGCTACAACCTTCCCTGTCAGCATAATCCTCAGATCAGATCATCTGCTAAACAAGGCTTGCGTCTACATTCCAAGAGTTAACTTGTCAGGAATCTCAGGAACAGCTGAGGTGAAAGAGAATCACTTTGTTGGAAGCTGTTGAAAGAGACAGCAGCCACCCTTCCACAGAAAGCCGATTACCGCTCCAATTCCCTACAGCGTTCCTCACTCATTCTCAAGCCTTTAAAGTCAATTAATCTAATCACAAAGCCAATGTAAAGAGAGGCGAGGAACTCTGAACCAGGAGCAGCACTGAGACAAATGACCCATTAATTCCCACTCCTATTAATTTGATTTTTATCTCCTTTGAGACAATTGAGAAAGTGAAGGCTAATGAGTTAAACATATTAATACATTGACAAATCATTAATATTCCTTCTGGGATTTACTCATTAACTGATAATTACCATTTTCAGACAGCAAAATAGACCAATGGGAGTTGGTAAAGCATTTTTCATCTAGGTCTAGCTTTTCTAGAGTTTAAAATTGTTTTTTTTTTAGTTTTAACAGAAACAATAACTTTCTCTGCTCATAATTAATCAGTGTTGGAATGTCTGCAGAGGCCCTCTGTTGAATGACATGAGCATTGCCTCTTAGGGGCTGGTCAAGCCATCACCACGGCTTCGGTTTGTTACCTTCTGACAGGAAACCAAAGAGAGTTAAATCACATATTCAGTCTGAATGCTTCCAGATCCTCTTTCAGAAGCTATAGAGCATTTAAAAGAACCTTCTCACAATTATGCTGAATGCTGCTGGCCAAATGAGCTCATACCTGGATGCTATCATAGGCCAGCGAAGTGGAGGGACGACCAGGTAATGTGACGTGTCATCAACATTACAAAAAAGTGTTAATCCACACATGACCAGTCATGTGCTCCGTTCCCATACGTATTTAACAACTTACGTTGTGAAACTTCATCTAGTACTGACTAATCTAAAAACACGGTATCTAAGCTATCTAATAAGATAGCTTACTGTAAAACTGTATCACCATCATCTTCACGCTACCGGTGACCCTGTGTGACCCTTGGTTGTAAGAATCCTCTAGGCTAACCTCATCTGTTCCCCCAGGGGATTTTCAACCATTGAGTCATATTGCTTTTACACAGAGTTCATTTAGTTTCTTAAGATGAAAACTGATCCTTGTGCCAGCAGATTGTTGGTGTTATATGCAGTATAACTGCCAGTCAGACCAGGCCTGTTAGGGTTCACACACAGCATGTAGGATCTGGCTGGCCAACTGTGACAACACATGCTCAGTATTGTAACAGCCATTGCACCCTTGCTAAATTAACCTCAAACATTCCAGAGGCTGCCAGCACATTTAAATCATGAGACGCAAAAGCAGAGGCCACATACTTACAGTTCATTATGAGCTTCAGGCTTGCAGTATTCCTGAAACTAAATGGATAGGATATAGATGACCAAGACAGCCAGACAATGACATTTAAGTAGCCCATCCAGTGGCTTCCTAAACCTCAGCTACCCTCACCACCATATTCCCTCATCTGAACTGATAGTCATTCATCATCCAATGGCAACCTCTGTTAATCTAAACCTAATGGACCATAACCGCCATGACTATACCCAAGCTCTTCTAGTGGTGCTCAAGAGGAACTATTGTTTAGGTCATTTGTTGTCTACAATTCATTTTATGATGGATTTAATGACCATCCCTCATGAACTTCCCAAAATATTTTTGAATGGCTCATTCATATTCTTGATGACAAGTTGAAAAAGGAAAAAAAATAGCCTAAACATGGAAAGCAACTGGGTAAATCATCCAATTAATTTGCTAAATTGTTAATTATCTTTGTTTAAGATAATTAGCACATATGCAAATTTCAGAATTAATTGATCCCAAAGTACATCCACTGTAATTAGCGTGTAATTCCTTCCTTTTATTGTATTTAACACAAAACGATAAAGTCCAGATGCTGAGATATTGAACAGAGGGAGGAAAGTGTGGTAATTAAGAATACAACAGCTTATTTTAGCATTTTAACTTAATTAGACAAATGACTTTCACCATTACTTTATAGCAGATTTGTACCAACAGAACAAATCTTTGAGGACATTTACAAACCAACAAGGAACACAGTATAACTTAATCAAAGATTTATATCCTAATTAACATTTATTAGCAGAACTTACAAGCACGTCAATTAACGTGTATGCAAATCCAACTAAGACACTGTAATTTCACTTACCCGGGTAGTAGGGTATATATGACTTCAGCTTATTCAAAGCCATTTATTCTTTATGTTCTTCAAAATGAAACCCTGCGAAACCTGAGAAAATGTGTAGATAAATAGAACAAGATGTAAAAAAGCTTTTTGTATCATAAATTCAAACATGCACACCATGTCCATTTAATAACCACTCAAAAGACCAATAGCTCTAAGATATATTTGCTTTTATGATTACGTTATTTATACTATAAATATTCCTGCTCGGCGTGGACCCCAGCTTTGTGCCCACTACAGTCCAAGGCTCTAGAGCACCTTACGATCCAGACTGGGATAACGGGTTAGAAGATCTGGTATAGTTTTCATATAATTTCTGAGGACACGCAGGTATAAACTTCATCCTAAATGAGCTTGTTCACGCTATAATAGAACTCACAGTACTGTAATGCAGAAATTATTTTAAACCATATATTATTATTTTGTTATTTAATAATTCCTAACAAGGCCATTCTGTTGGTATTTTAGATAAACTTTTAGACCCAGGGAACATTTTTTTTTTTCCATATTAAGTTGAAGCAACAAGTTTAGGATATTTAGGAATTATTCATAATTGAGTAATAGGGAATGAACTCATTAAGTAACCAATTTTTTACGTTAACCTGTGATGCAGTACAACCATTTTCCCTCTAAAAGCTTGTTCTCGTCTGAAAATCGTAATGCAGTCCAGAGGAGTAACCGTGACATTACCTTTAGTATCTCAAGGGCAGTGCTCCCGCTAAGCATTTTCCAAGTCACTCTGCAGCCTCTGCCTCTCACGGGCCGTTCTGTACATGACCTTGACGAAGCAGCTCTAATTTCATTTTTTTTTTTTTTTTTTTTTTACGGTCAAAGCCTCAGGCTACGTACCCAATGGGACCTGGGGAGCAGCTGACGGCAGAGAAATTAGCAGGAGTCAATTTTCTGAAATCAGTAAGTACTCCAATACTTCATTAACAATTAATTAAATCAAGTCTATTAGGAATAATCACTTAAAAATAAAATTAGACATGTACACTTCACCGCCTCCATCAAGTTTTTAGTTTCATGAAACAGAAAGCTACCTTAAAACTTTCAGAAAGAAAATAATTATATTCCCATGAACTATAACAATGAATATTTAACCATAAAAACCCTGTCCAGTATGTCCCCTGTGCTTATTGGGATACACTAGAGGCTCATGGTGACCCTGTACTGGATCAGCAACCAGAAGATGAATGGATAGATTTTCTACCAGTAGCGGTGTTGGTTGGCATTTGAGTGACGTGTCTCAGAATGACCTGTTCACAACATACCACTACATCACTGCTTTATAAAAGACAGTGTAGATACTCCATATAGAACAACCATCCATCCATGCATCCTCCAACCGTTTATACTCGTCAGGGTCTTTTGGGGGCCTGAAGCCAATCTCAGACAACATAAGATACAAAGCTGGGGTACATCCTGGATGGGATGCCAGCCCACAGCAGGGCACGCGCGCGCACACACACAATGAGCAATCCTGAGATGTCAATTAACCTACCTGCATGTTTATGGACTGTGAGAAGATGCCTGCACAGTGTAGGAACAACATACAAAATCCAGACAAACAGCAGGGGTGGGATTCAAACTCCCAACCCTGGAGGTATGAAGCAACAGTTCTAACCACTGAGCCAGTGTATAAACCAGAACCAGACAAGTAAGACAAAAATCAACACAACAAGGTCTTCTTACCTGGTGACAACCACAAAATTTTATTTGAAAATCATGAAAGGAAACAAAAAGAACACTGTGATCAAGAACTTTACAGTAAAAAACATTGGATCTATAATTTAAAATCTTTAAAAATAACAGCTTCTCTTTTTACGTTCAAGTTTTACTGTCATCACTCAATTCTTAAAAAAAAGCAACAACAATGATTCCAAGTGATGTGTATATAAAATATTGCAAACTGATAACCAGTATCATGTAGCTGTACACTATCAGTCTCCAGAGCAGTGGCCATTCTAAGCTAGCCTTCTCCAGTGTTGGAGGACCATGTGGAGACCGGTGTGGGGCCAGGTCACGTCCACCCGAAGCACCATCACGTGAATTTATATGTGAGATCGTTAAGGGATACCCTGGGGAATGGGCACACGGGAGCATGGAAAGGGTGGGGAACGGAAGAGGAATTGAGAACCAGAAGCCAGGTGGAGGCCTTTGAAGAAGGAAATGGTTCTAAAAAACGGCCGTGCTCGAAGCATCCTGTCCGTATCGTGAGACATTAGAAACGACAACTAGAAAAGGGTTTTAACAGCAAAACAAATGAAGCTGAAATATGCTGTAGGCTGTAGCAGAGGACGTTTTGTAAGAAGGAACACAAGGCAGGAGATGAAGGGCAACAGCATGATGATTCAGAGATGATAATCATAAGGCAAGTTTTGCTTGTTGTTATATGCATTTCAATCAGTCTGAAAAAGGATATGACTCATAATCCAAGGTCTGTGTAAGGACCCCCGTCAGGATAAACTCCGCGTTGTGGACATCTGGAATGGGAAGATGCTCTGGCTTACACAGGCAACAAACAGAAGGAACAAAACCGAGTTTCTGACACTAAAAGTGAAGCCTTACCGATGTTCTTAAAGAAGTACTCCCTGCATAAGTGGAGATCGTTCTCACACGATATTAGAATGATCTCTGGAAGGCTCTGAGGAGAAAAAGAAAGTTCAAAGCCATCAAGTATGACCATGGTGATGAAGCCCTGGTGTCCTTTACCTGGATGGGTGAGGCTTAGGCCCTGTAGAATTGATTCCCTCTCCACACTGTCACTACCTTGTTCTGCTTGTGTTCCATCACCTTCCGGAAAGATGGCTGCTTGGCCAGAACTTTCCCGCCGGCACATTCCACGATGGCCTTCATGGTGGTCAGACTCGGACAGATGCCAGGGGTGATGTAGAAATACTTCCCCTGGGGGAAGGGAAACCATCACGGGGAGCCTCCCGCTATATGCTCTCAATGGTGACTTTAGCCCCTACGCGTTACTCCAAGGCTACACACACACCTTACATAGAGTACATTCGGTATATGCCCACAAGTATGGACACCTACCTGCACAACGTCTCATTCCAAAACCAAGTAACTCTTGCCTTTGCTGCTACAATAGCCTCCACTCTTCTGAGAAGGCTCTCTATTAGATGTCAGAACATTATTGGTGGGATTTGCTGCCATTCAGCCATAACAGCATTAGTGAGGCAGGGTATTGATGTTGGGTGATCAGGTCCCTTTCTGTTCGTGTGGCCTACCACTCTTGTTGCTTCTAGATGTTTCCACTCCATAATCACTATACTTGCAGTTGACCAGTTTAAAAATTTGACAAACTGACTCGTTGCAAAGTTGGTATCCTATGATGGTGTCAAGCTGAAAGTCACTGATCTCTTCAGTATGACCCAATCCCCTGCCAGTATTTTTCCCTGGAGGTTGCATAGCCGTGTGCTTATTTATACACCTGTGTTGGCAATGGGTGTGGCTTAATTAGCAAATTCAACTAATATCAAATAGGGGTGTCCACATACTTCCAGCCATAGAGTACTTTAACCCCTGTGTCCTCCTTCTAAACGTGCTCATTTCACATGACAACAGGCAATAGGAAGGGGTCACCTGCCCAGACAGACCCACCTTGAACAGAGGTGCCGTATGAGCCCTCTTCAGCGACTCCTCCAAGCTGAAGCTGAAGAGTACCTCCGCCTCAGCGTCCCTCAGCATGAAGTTCTGCTCATCTGCAAGCAGAGGGCGCTGTGATCAGACGTGTTTTGCACGCTGTGCACTAACTGCACCATTCTACACAAGATGCTCATGTCCGGTTCACAGTCTCCACAGAGGGCAACTGGCAGTCTGTGAGGATGCTAGTTTTCATCGGTCAAGCTACTAGTTAAAAGAAAGCTACTAGTTTTTTTTCTTCTAGTTACCATTTCCAGTTATTTTTAATTTTTTCCCCACTGTTTCTCTTTTGAAATACAATACAAAATATGTAATTTCCTGACTGAATGCTGAAATGGTTTTAAAGGTATTTTGTCATTAAAAGTGTAGCTTGAAAATAACAGATGATTAAGGTAATTAATAAAAGAAGTAAAAAAAAAAAAAAAAAAAAAACAGGCCACTCACAGGGGCACCGTGAGAGAACATACCGGCAAATTTCTGGGCTTTCCAGCTTTCTTCTAACCAATCGGGCGTGACGATGTGCTTGACGATAGATATCGCTGTTAGGAACTTGACAGTCCGCGTCACCTTGCTGGCGACCAGGTGGGTGCACTTCTGGGCACATTCCGCCACCTCACCCCCGAGTTCATACAGCTTCTGCACGGGCGACAGCAAAAGGAGGGCCATTCATGCAAGCCTCGCTTCTCCAGATGCACACAAATGCACACGCTCCACAGATAACAGAGACAGAGCTCACGAGAAGCTCATGACGTGGAGGAAATGAAACTAACGGGACAACACACAACGACAACCAACCCAGGGTTACCTTTATGTAAAGCTGGACCAATGTCGGCTCAAAGCCTGTGAAAAAGACATATGGCGTCGACTCTGCTGGAAGCTTCTTCAGGGGCGTTGGCAACTCATCCAACCTAGGGACGATTGAGGTTACTGTGTTTCCTGCTGTCAGTCTAGTGAACCCACAAAACAGACAAAAACACATTACCAAGGCCCAACACCGCCCTCTAGTGGTGGAACAACGGCACTCATATTTGTAGGTCCTTCAACCCTACAAGCAAAAATCACAGCCAGAGCATGTGGCCATTCCTGAGGTGACCCCATTGCATTGTAAGGTGTTTCTTGGATTTTCAACCACAGCAGATGATGTGCTGGGCTTACATAAAGCGCCAGCAAACACCCAGAGTGACCATTTCCCCTCCTCATAACTATATTAGGCCACCAGACAGGTGCTGTCAATGCCAATACTGTAGGCCGTCCTCTGAACAGCTCAGTATTGGTCAACCAGATCTCAATAAGCATTAACACGTTGACCTATAACTTCTGTGTCGTAACGAGCCGGAGGAAACATTCGTTTACAAATAAAAAATGCGGAAAAGAAAGTAATGGAGGGTTAGGCCTCACCTGGGCTTCTTGACTGGAGGCTGAGAGCTGGAGTCCGTTTGCTTGTGCTTTTGTTGCAGGCGGATGCTCTATGATTCAGACAGAAAAGGAAAAGACAGGTGTTAGAGAAGTTTTGCGGAGGTGAGTGCTCAGAGCGGGCAGCTCACAAGATGATAACAACGGGACCAGGCAGGCTCGATTATGTGTTCTAGCAGAGATTCAGAGCATGCATGCTGACATGATAACAAC
>JAACJT020000064.1:8700112-8766297 GCA_009936485.2 Gymnarchus niloticus | reverse complement strand
CTCCTCAGGCCAGCACCAGGCAGGACAAATTAATGAGTCCAAGTAGAACAATAGGTAAAAGGACAAGTCTTGTATCCATTAACCAGTAGCAAGACTTTGTAAACCACAATAGTAAAAATGTTATTGACTTTACTCTGGGCACAACACAGAGTTTTGCACACTGATAAGATGGACACAGAATTAAAAACAGCTGAACTGGTATGAAAATAGACATTTAAGGTTTTGACACTCACGTGTGACTGAAAATTAGAAGCAGCATCACTAGCTAAGTTATTAATGGCAAAATGTGTTATGAATGGCAGAATGGCAGTTCTGTGATCAGTCTGAATAACCATCTTTAATTCAGACTGTGGCACGTAAGAATAGATCTGCTTATGACCCAGTAATAATTTATAAGATCTATGAGACGAGTAGTAATGTATCTAGTTTCAGCCTAAAGTCTTGTTGTGTACCATTTATGGCCATTCCATCGATCCTGGATTATGGTCATGAGGTCTGTGGGATTTACTGAGCTGGTGAACTTAGGTGAAGGGTATTCAATATGTTTGTCTTGCAGTGATTCAACTAAAAGCCAGTTAAGAGAAATAACAGAATGATTTCTAGGAAAAAACATTCTGAAGAATTAGACTACACTGGTCAGGACCACTAAATTAGTGCATGTTCATTAATGAGCATTCCTATGGAAACAGTAGCGTGGAACAGTGCAATGGCTCACTGCGGGATGTTGTGATCGCACACTTTCATTGCTACAGCTAGTGATTCCGTTCTGTCCCCACACTGGTCTGCCCTGAGTTTGTTCTTATAGCCCAAGAACAAACAAACAACTCTTTATGCTGTTAATGGATGACTGTGAGCATGTGAGTATTTGTGACTCTACATTTTATTACAATACTACCCTGCTGTGATCTTGAGGGAGGAGCTTAATTTAAACATTTCCAGTAAAGAGTCCAGCTGTAAGTGCATATATAAAACCATGTATAAAACAAAACTGCAAGCAGTATTATATAAAAATGTTAGCTAAGCAAAACAATAATAATAAATAATTGGCTGTTGGCAGGTCATATCTGGTGACGTATAGGTTAAAAAACTGGACTGCCAGATCCCTAAAATATCACCAAGTGATATTAGAGATATGCAGGAATACAACTCGCAAGATCCAGCAGACCGAAACAATCACGTAAGCATTTTCTTCGGCAGATCAGTCACTGGTATCTGTCAAATTAATTTCTCAAAAAAACACTACGAAGTGTAAACTGGCAAGGCTTTGATAAACCCATTATGCACCTTAAATTCAGTCAGCCGGCGTTTTCTTGCCAATTAAAATGTAGATGGCCCCAGAGGACTTTGTTGTGTCCTCTTTTAGATGTTTAAACACGACCATGACCAGTCTCCAGGGCCTCTCCTGCCCCAGGCATTAGCAGGGAAATGTTATACTTCAGCTATATCCCACGTTCTTCCTGTGTCAGCGTGCTGCTAAATCAGAGAGGAAGCTCAGCGAATGTCAATGATCACTTGCTCACCCTGGTGCTCGGTGGCCTGCTTAATTTGGCAGTGTTTGCTCGTCAAAAGCAAATCTGGGGTCTCGAGGAATAAACTGGTCATTTTACAATGCATACCACGCATCCGTGTCCTGCTGGTCTCTGTGTATTTTGAGAAAGGTTGTAAATTGTGTCATGCAGAGAAAATATTCAAAGTGGAAAATAATTATTTTGCTCAAATACCACTGCCAAAAAGTGGGACAATTATTGAAAATTAGATAGGAGGATATTGCTGAAATGTTTGGAATTTATAAAATAAGTAAATCATACTGATGTAAAAAAAAGATATTAAAATGATATACAAACATAACTTGAATTTTAACAGATATATGCTGGAATCAACTGACAATTACATCCATAAATTTATTGTCATTTATCAAACTGAAGTTTGAACCTAATAAACAGCATGACTGTCTACTGTGCAAACCTCTAGGCATGAAAAAAGTGGTAATTGCTAAGTTTATTAATCTTTTTAAACAGAACACTTTAATATGATTAAAGCTAAAGAAGTTCAAATACAATACTAATGAAATACCATTTGGTAACTAATAATGGAAACAAAAACAGCTACAGTACCACTTCTTTTATTAAAACTCTTAACAAAATCATGCAAGAAACTAAAATATCAAACCCATAACACATTTATAATGAGGGTTTTTTACCTTGCGTGGCTCAGTGGGCTACACTGTTGCCTCACACCTCCAGGGTTATGGGTTTGAATGATGTCCAGTGCGTGTGGAAATTTCATGTTCTCCTCAAGTCTTGTGGGTTTCTTAAAGGTGCTCTGGTTTCCTCCTGCAGTTCAAATTCAAACAATGTGGCTAATTGGAGTCTTTAATTTGCCCCCATGTGCTTATGTGCCTGTGATAGACTGGCATCCCTTCCATGGTGCACTTCTGCCGTATGTTACCTAGTATGAGCTCCAGATAACTGAGACCAAGATAAGCAGTTAGAAGATGAAGGTTTTCACCTCTGAAAAGGGGCACAGCACTTAAAAACTTTTTAAATTACACTTAACAGATTAACATGTCACATCATGTACTTTTGACCACAATTTCTGCAGTCTAACATCTTCATTTACCCAGAATTTTTGGATAAAAAAGTAATCTTGCATGGCACATCCATGCCTGACATTACTGCCTTGAGTAATATCATCAATATAAGGAGGCCTGCTTTTAAGTTTGCAAAAATGAAATGTGCTGTTTCCTAAGCATAGTACTTCTCCAGCATGATGGTGGCAGGTGTGGCTGAAAATCACCACCACAACACTGGTTCACAATATAACATTAAATTGTGCTACACAATGGACATGAGTGACTTTTGGATCCTTCTGCACAGAAGCATCATGCAGCTCATTCAGGAAAATGACTTGCAGTGCCCATATGCCCACAACTAACTACATCTTTGTCAATCAATATTTACTTTCAGTCTTCCCATTCAAAGATACATTTAGTGGTCTGGTACTGTTTTCACTTTTATGCAATAATATATTCTGGTTTACCTGTTTGTCACTTATGTTATTATATATGTTTACCAAAATCAAAGTCTTCATATGTACATAAATTATTCCCAGGACCATAGCTATTGGGGTGTAATGTGCTGATGATTCTAGGAGCCTACAGCTGGAAGGGGCCCCTAGAATATAACCTGCAGAGTATATTGCACATAGCTGTATATATTTGGAGAAACAGAGCAATGTTCTTTCAGTGGGCCCAGCATTCCTAGCTACAGCACCATTTATGCAACTAGAGGTTAAAAGACACATCAAGTTATGACCTGGAGTTAATTACATATTAGTCTGCCTTTGACCTTAATGACTATTTCGGTGTAAGACTGATGATTTTCAACAACAGATTCTCTGAATTGCTACTCACATTACTTTTAAGCTATCGAGTTCTTCAAGAAACGTCAGCATAACATTTAAAAATATCATTGCTGTGAAATTCTTCTGTAGCACTTCAAAATGCACTAAAAATCAAAGTAGACGAGCTAGTGAATACAGTACAGTGTGGCTTGCCGATGGTCAGATGTGACATAAACGTACAATTCTTTTTCCAGTGAAATGAACTGAATACACAGTCTGTGTGCCTTTGTGTGTGTATGAAGTATGTATATGTTTGCTTTAAGCCAAAAGTTCAAAGGCTCCTTATTTTATTGTCAGGTATATTCTTTGATTTTCTGTGTGCATGCCATTACAAGTAACAGGACATTGTTGTCACTAAAAGCAATCGGGATGATAGACTGAATAGTTTGAAAAAGAAAACTTTTTCACAACAAAATTAACTGGATAATTATAGAGGACATGCTATTACTGAATTGGCGATTTTTTTATTGCCGTGGTCTAAGAATTACTACAAATGTTTATATCCATTAATCTTCCAAATGCTAATCCTGGACAGGGTTTTGATCCCGAGTCTTGTTTTAAAATACTATTTCTAAGAAGCTGAATGGACTTAAACCATTCTAGAAAAATGCACCCCAGGTGTCACGACTTCCCCTTGCTACCTCCAGCTCTTACTTTGTTGGGAAGAAAGAGGGTCTCCATCCTTGCTTTGATTATAGAGCCATGAATAACATTACTTTTAAGTTTCAAGACCCACTTCTATTGATACCTTCTGTCCTGGAACAGATCCGTGAAGCTACCCTGTTCATTAAACTTGGCCATCACGGTGCCTAAAACCTTATCTGGATACCAGAAGGGCATATGTAGAAAATCGCCTTCATCACTAGAAAGCACTACGACTATCTTGTGATGCAGTGTGGGTTGGCTAACCCACCTTAGTATTTCAATCATTCATGAACGAAGTCTTCAGAGATATAGTAAACAAGTTCCTAATTGTGTACATTGATGATCTCCTCATTTACTCCCCATACCTAGAATCACACCATCATGTTTCTCTAGTGTTGCAGAGACTGTGAGAACACCGCCTCTACTTGAAGGCTTAGAAATGTGCATTTGACCAGCAGAGAGTCTCCTTTCTAGGGTATTTACTGGGCCCTAAGTAAGTAAAAATGGATCAGAACTAGATTGCCACTGTATGGGACTGGCTGGAACCCATAACTTTGAAAGAGCTGCAGCATTTACTTGGCATTGCTAATTTCTACAGGAGACTCAGCTGAAACTTCAACTCTGTTGCCTCCTCTTTGACCTCCCTTCTCAGAAAAACCACTCAACAGTATACCTGGACTGAGGAGGCTAAGCAGGTGTTTTTGAACCTGACACAACTTTTCACTGCTGCATCAATTTTCAAGCAACCACATCCTGCTCGGTGATATGTTGTGGAGGTAGATGCCTCAGAGCAAGCAGTGTGTGCCATTCTGTCTCAAAAAAATGTTAACCCTGTGCATTTTTTCTGGTAAACTGTCCTCAGCTGAACTTAAGTATGATGTAGGAAATCGTGAGTTACTGGCAATTAAACTGGCATTAGAAGAATGGAGACACTGGCTTGAAGGTGCTGCTCATCCTCTCTTGGTGTTAACAGCACATCATAATCAAGAATACGTCTAAGGTGCCCAGCAACTGAACCCTCAACAGGCCTGATGAACCTTACTCTTCACACAAATCCAGGATTGAAAAACATAAAGGCTGATGCACTCTCCCATTAGTTTGTAGTTCCTCAGCAAGTGTTCCCTCCGGAGACGATCCTGCTTCCATCCCGCATTGTTGCACCCATAAGATGGAAGATCATGGATGCCTCCCAAGAGAATCCAAAGACACAAACAAAATGTATGTCTCCACTGTCTTTTGACCCCAATTGCTACAATGGGTCCACAACTCTCTGAGTGCTTGCCAACCAAGAATCACTCATACCCAAGAGTTGTTGTCACATAAGTTCTGGTAACGCTCGATCGATGATGTCAGGGAAATCATCTTATCCTGTACAGTTTGTGCACAATCCAAAACCTCTTGGTCAGTGCCAGTAGGGGTTCTGGAGCCTCTTCCTATTCCCCCTGTCTACATGGTCGGACTTGTCACCAGCTGCTGTGGGCGTCATGAGTCGCCCATGGGAAAGGCCATTCCATCACGCCCAGACTTAACCAGCCAGCCAAGCCAACAAAATCAGCCAAACGAGTTTTACCAGCTATGCCCAACATACCTTTATTCCTCATCCCCGGAGAACTAACAGCTGTGATCAATTGCTGAATTATCTAGCTCCTTTAAATTTCCCATGCTCCCACACCACAGTGCAAGGTAGTGAGTTTTGAGAACCTTTGCATTCTTGCCTGTTCCTGTTTGACTCCTGTTTTTTAGCTTTGATTGCCGTTCTAGATTCCAACTCTTTACTTTTGACCACGGCTACATTTTGAATGCCCTTCTGGTTTTTGGATATCCTGTCCATCCATTAATATCTTCAAACTGCTATTCCTGGTCAAGGTTTTGATCCTGTGCCCCTGCCCATTTTAACCGCAATTAAAATGTCTCACTCCGTGCTTGGATCCAATCAGTGTATTCATTACACCAGCACTGTCACAGTGCTGCCAAAGCCCGTCACTGTAGGTAATGAACACTCTAGCATGTATATGCTTCTTCTCAACATCTGACCATAACAATTTTTTTCATCCACCAAAGACCACTACTTCTGTTCTTTGTAACCATTTTGCTTGCAAAAGTGAAAATGACCACTTAAGTGCTAAAATGTGGATTGAAATACATGACATAATAAATGTACATGTTTAAAGGCATGAAAATATTACAAAGATAAGAATAAACCATACAGGGCCTCACTAAAATAATACTTCAGCACACTTATACAGCATAATTCTTTTGAAGCATGATGTGTTTAAGGCTTGCAAATTGTTCCTATAAACTGCCAGCTGTTTTTTAGGTTCACTTGCCATCTGGTAGTGTATGTCTTACATCTACACCAGCATTCCAGGTCCCTGGAGTACTGACCAGGGTTTTGTGTGTGCCCAGTCTGTTTCCTCGTTTGCCAACTGCCCTTTCCCTGATCGGCCTTATGTGTTCCACATGTGTCTTGCAATATTTAAGTGCATGTCTCTCCTCTTATCTCTTTGCTGTGTGTTTGTTAGCAGTGCTGCCAGTCTTGTTCTTGTTCTATGCCTTGTTTGTTAACTCCCAAGCCCCCATAATCCTGTTCCTGACTTGTTTTCCTTTGAGTCCGTTGCTTAATTTTCCCGCTGTGTTCAGGACAGACCCCGGTGGTTGTATTGTCTCATTTTGTTATTAAAACCCCTTTGTACTCGCACCTGGGTGCTCATCTCACTTGTCTCTTGACCCTGCGCTCCGTGTTCAGTGACAACTGTGACAGTATGATAACATAATGAAACAAAATATATGTTACTTACACCTTGATCTCTTTGAAGATCTTATCATAAGGAAACAAAAAGGCTTGGTGAATCCATACAGCACATTGAAGATAATCACATAGCTCTCAGAATAGATACTTTAGAGCTGTAAGGTAGCTGACTATGGCAATTAACATCATTACTGCATAGACGGAGGTTTGTGGAGGGTTGACTATCATTGCCTATCTTTAGCCATTGTAATCCTTCTCCTTTTCAGTTGTTCACAAAGCACAACAATCAGCTGCAGAGATTTCATTGTATGTGGGTGCACCATAAATAATAACACCAGACTGTGATCTACAGAACCCAGTTACTTCTCCATACCAGGGGTGAGGCTTTTCTGCAATGAGGTATCTGTATCCGTTTTGTGGCCAGGAGAGGGGGGTGTGGTTAGTATTGATTCATATGACATTATTTTCTCTATTCAGGTAAAGGCCTGTCTTATGTTGGCATAAAAATATCACCATTTTATCATACTTTACTTTGATACTTTGAACATATTCAGATGGAATATAAAAGTGTAATCAGTGGCGTTTAACTGTTTAACTCCAAATTTTATACTTTTACCATTGCAAGAATGAAATGTACGACAATCTGATACTCTGTTCTACTACAAATGTAGTTATTTTTAAAAACAAACCTGAAATGGGACAGCAGCAAAATCTCTTCCTTTATAGCAGATGGCTTTGTATTTAAATTTAGATGCATGACAATGCAGTATTTTTTTTAGAAAAAAAAAAGACCAGTTAATGAGGTGAATAGAGTTACATGATACTACAGCACAGCAATAAAAACCGGCCTCTTTTTATTAAAAAATATGGGTTGTGAGCAGAGCCTTAGCTAGTGAAGTAAAGGTGGTGATGATTCTAGGGGCCCACAGCTGGACAGGATCCCTAGAATATACAATGTCCTCCACAATCATTGGCACACCTGGTAAAAATGATTAAAAAGTGTTAGAAAAAAGGACCTATTTGTGAAATAGCTTAATGTCATTCTAAAAAAGAGAAAGCATAACCTTTTAATTGAAATATATTTATTCAGAGAAAAACAAATCCCTCATCAAGAAAAAAATATTTTTAGCAAAACCACGTGCCACAATTATTGGCATAACTGCATTTGATACTTTGTAGAGCCTCCCTTTACTAGTAAAACAGGGCATCTGAACCCATTCCTCTTTGTAGAATCTCTCTAGACTTTACAAGGTTTGGAGAATACAGAACATGGCCTATTAGACCATTCCTCTGCAGAATCTTTCCAGATTTGATAAGGTTTGGAGAATACAGAGCATGGCCTCTGGGCCCATTCCACTTTGCAGAATCTCTCTTGTGCATTCTCTTTTTCAGCTCACCCCACAGGTTTTCAATGGGCTTTAGGTCAGGGGACTGGCTTGATTTTGTATTAAGTGAACCATTTTGTGTTGATTTGGGCATGTGTTTCAGATCATTTTCCTGCTGGAAGATCCAGTAACGAACTAGATTTGGTTTCCTGGCAGATGCAGCCAGATTTAAATTAAAAATGTCCTGGTATTTCATAGAGGCCATGATTTCATATACCCAAAGAAGGTTTCCAGGGCCTTTGGACAAAAGAACAGCTCCACAACATCACAGAACCTCCACCATATTTTAGAGTTCGGATAAGTTACTTTTCACTATAGCCATCCTTCTTTTTACGCCAAACCCATCTTGAGTGTTTCTTGACAAAAAGCTCCATTTTTGTTTCATCAGGCCATAGAACACTGCTCCAGTAAAAGTTGTAGTAGCATTTAGCAAACTCCAGACACTTCCATTTATGGTTAAATGACAAGAAATCCTTTTTTTTCTGTCATACCTGACATCTGATGGTGGTTTTGGAGACTTGGTGACCCAAAGATTGTGATTCTTATGGATTTTTTTGCCTCTCTTACCATCCTCTTCACTTTGTGTGGGGGCAAAGTAAACCTAGTCTACCAGGCAAGTTTGTAACAGTGCTAATTGATTTGGAATTTTTAATTATTGCCTAACAGTAGAAATGGGCATTTTCCAGTGAGTAGCTCTTATTTTATAACCATTCTTTGACTCGTGAAGGGCAATACACTTCTTTCTCATTTGATTTGTCTGTTCTCTTATCTTTCCCATGTTGAGAGATGACAAGGCATTTGGTCTCTGTGTCACCTCATATTTATACCCCACTGAAACAAAGTTATGGATGGCTGCGTGAAAGTTCCTACACACTCCAATCAACTTAAAAAATGTTAAATTTAAATGCTTCAGTTACACTTTGTTCATATAAGAATACCTAAGAGTGCCAGTACTTGTGGCACATCTGATTTTGTTAAAAATACTTTTTCTTGATGAGGGACTTGTTTTTTTCTGAATAAATATACTTTAATTAGAGATTCAAGATTTTTTTAGTAGGAGATTAAGCTACTTCACCAAAAGGCACATTTTTTCTAATTGTTTTTAGTCATCTTTACCAGGGGTGCCAATAATTGTGGAGGGCATTATATGTCACACTGTATATTGCAAACAGCTGTATATAGTTAGGGGCCCAGAGCAATATTTGTTCATTGTACCCAGAATTCCTAAATACGGCCTTGGTTGTCAGGTGCAGACATTGACTTTTTTCATAACTGGAGCTCCAATGACAGTCTAAGAAAGATATTCTCGTATATTTAATTTTTCAGAACATTGCCACAACTCACTGTGTTCAACTATGGCCGACTCACGTGGTGCTTTCTTCATCTACCTTAAAGAGAAGCCTTTACTGTAGAATTAAGAGAGAGATTAAAGGGATGACAGCACCATTACTCATCTGAAAATGAAGTACAAATACATCTCAATCTATCAGTGCATTATGGGAAGTCAGATAGTCCCACACCACAATAATGTATTTGCTAATACATTGGGTTGTTTGAGAGGACATCCAGATTTAGCAAATAATGTGTACAGAACTGCATACCCCACTAATGGATTTCAGCTGCAAAGTAGTAATGTTAAATGGCAGCACTCACACTAAAATTCCCACCTCCTACTGCTTTCACATCAATTATGTCACTGGCTAATGAGGCTCTGACCATAGCACTGACCAATATTTTCCCAAATTGTGAGCTGCCTGCACTATAGAGTCACAATCCACTGCTGTTTTTCTTTTATATAATGATGTAACCAGTATTGATTAAGCTGTAAGCCATTCACTCTAATGAACTATAATTATTAGGAAATTAGCTCTTGCAATGCCATATAAAGAATGATCAATCCATCTCAATAACAGAATCAGCATTTAGGACATCTTGATTTTAAATTTAAACATTTCTATTCCAGTTATGTTGATCTGAAGATTTTCCTCCTGTCCTCCATAATTCTTCCCTCTCATTATGAGAAAGTGGAGCATATGGGGAGGCTCTAGGAAGCAGCCATAAACCCAAACATTTTGCAAAGACAACAAGAGACAGCTTGATTACTTAAACAGCCTGAAGCTGGTCAAGATGCTTTTCAGTTTAGGATACAAGTTCAAATATCTGGTAATGAAGGCTGACAGACAGTGGATATTAATTTGAATAAGCTGAATAAGAACCTTCTCACTTATCTTCATTAATATTTAAGTGACAATGTAATTTTCAGTGTAATATAGGATAGAATGGGATTCCTGAACAGTACTATGACAAAGGTGTAATTGTGCACACAAATACCTGCTCAAATCATACTTGTTCTCTAAGCAAAAAGGGACATTTGCTAGATCATTGCCTTCCCCATGTGCAGTCATGTTAAACTTTTGATATTTTTAACTGACGTCTTGTAAGTCAGCTAGAAGACGCCTCATATTGTTAATGTTTTGGAAAATGAATGTGGCGACATTTGTCTTTGATGTTACATCTCTATGTTCAGGCAAAATGCTACCCTTTCACTGTTTATTTATTAGGTTATATTAGTCAGATAAATTTGAATAGATTATTCTGGAAAAAATATTTCACATTGCAATACCGTAACAATCTCACTTAGCACAAACTGGTCATTTGCAAATATAATTTAGCCTTTTAAAGCAGCTGTTTAGCTGTCAGTATTTATTCCAGTTGTGATTTCTTGGTGTAAGATTATATATTATTTTTTGTAAATGTTGGAAACCAGTGATGGAATAAATGAGGCTTCAAAACCCGTGTTGGGTTGGAGTATCCCCAATAACCAATCATTGCTGGCAATAAATGGATACTTCTACTTATCACCATCACATCAGGCTCAAGCATCCCATCACTACTGGAAACCCTTACCTCTTACAGATGCTAATTTATTTGTAAGGAATCAGGGTTTTCCATTCAACCATTATAATTTCTGTATAAACATTTCTATATATAGATGATATGGTAACTACTTATTCTATGAGTTGCATTCTAAATAAAGTTATTTAAAGTAATGAAAATCATGTATAAACTAAAATGTCAATGCAGGGAGTCAGAGTAATTTTTCTTTACTCTGTTTGACAGTGTCTCATGATATATAACAGTGAAGATGAATGCAGTTAATAGACTGTGACACAACCATTAACTACAACTGTAATGAAACTTTAATGGATTCATACATTAAATACAAGAACAGTAACAATAGATGCAGGTAAATGGTTAAACAGCAGCCAACATGGATTTCAGTTAAAGTTATGATCCTGAAATTCCATCATCCATCTTCCATCTGCTTACCCTGGACAGGGTCATGAGGGATGGGAGAGGAGGGCTGTGGGCTGAAGTCGATCCTAGGCGGCATAAGACACAGAGCAGAGGTACACCCTGGATGGGAGGTTGCTCCATTGCATCCTATCCAGAGACAAATGCACATACCCTGCATGCAATTTAGATATGCTAATAAGCCTGCCTGCATGTCATTGCACTATGGGAGGAACCCATTATCAAATGGAGAGAATATGTAAACTCCACACACAACATGGAGATAAGATTAGGATCCACTAACCTGGAGGTATGAGGCCACAGTGGCACCCACCCAGAAACTCTATAATTTATAAATATGGTATGAAAACACAGGGAAAATGAATCATTTTTCTTTCAATCTTTTGGTATTGATATGATAAACATTCTAGGAATTTTTGCACAGAGCTTTTTGTGTTTGAGTTATGATGTGTAGTCTTTCAGCTGAGCACAATACACGTCTATAAACACTTCCTATAACTAAATCAAATGCACAAAGGATTACTTTGTTTTAAATTCACTTAATGAATTATTATTATTTACCCAAAGCCTTAGTTTATTTGTCACAACTCTAAATATAATATCTCAAAAATAATTAACACACCTTCTCAGCCCAATAACTCAATATTACACAGCTACTCAATTTAACTCTTCATTGAGCGTGCAAACAAAACCGAGGACATTTTAAATGTTCTTCCCGTCTGGCATGCATCTGGGAAGTGCTCACACCCACCAGTTTTAGCCATATTCCAAACATAATGTCCAATTAAATTACATTATTAATAGCCTTCCCAAGACTGTCAGAAAACCTTCACAAATACGTTGAAACTGCTGCCCTTTGATAAGCTGGCTTATTCAGCACTTCTTAATGAAAATATAGGGTGCTTCTTCATTTAAGCTCTTGCAATTTAATTCTCACCCCGGGATGGTGGCTGCTTGTAGCTTCCCAGGTTTGAAAGCTCATAAGTACATCTGTAATAATGATACATGATTGTTTTATCTCTAACAGCATTAACAGTTCAACTTTTAGCCAGTTATGCTTAAAATAGGATGAGGGGGCACACCTGCTTCATCAGAGGTCCTTCGTAAAATGTCCGGAGCAACTTTCCAGGTTGTCTTCATTTTCCAAATTCTACACATGCTAAATATAAAAACACACCCAAAATTTTATAACTAAAAAAAAAAGTGTACTGAAAGTGTACTGAACGACAGGACCGCAGAATCCGGAGGGAGCTATCATTAGCCAGTCAGAGATGCACTTAGAGTACCGTACTTTACAGCATACACTGGCAATTTTTCTTTGCACCAAAAATGATCAATGCCATTTTATTTATTTTTTGGCAGGAAATCAGTCGGGTCGGTGAGTTTGTGAAACAGAATATCAAAAAATTATGGCCTTAGACAGAACTTGCACATTCAAATAGAGCCACTGCTCCTCCGCATTGAAAGGAGCCAGTTGAGGTATTTCGGACATCTGTCTAGGATGCCTCCTGGACTCCTCCCAGGGGAAGAGAACCCGGGGCCGACCCTGGACACACTAGAGAGATTATATCTCTCGACTGGCCTGGAAACGCCTCGGTATCCCTCTGGAGAACCTGAAGGAGGTGGCTGGGGAGAGTGAGGTCTGGTCACCTCTGCTTAAACTGCTGCACCTGCAACCTGGACCCAGTTAAGTGGTGGAAAATGGATGGATGGAAGGGTGCCATCATTAATGTTAACAATGTATGGCTTTTTCAGACCTTCAGTATGTGATAATGTTTTGTCTTTACTAAGCAGGAAAAACCCTTTTAAATACATTGTATGGCCAAAAGTATGTGGGCACCTGCTTGTGCAACATCTCACTCTAAAACCAATAGTATAAATAGGAAGCTTGTCCTCCTTTTGCTGTTATAATGCCTTATAGGAACCTTCCAGGAAGGTTTTTCATTAGATGGTACAATATTGTTGGTGGGATTTGTTATGATTGAGCCATAACAACATTATGAAACTTGGGTGTTAATATTTGGCAATCAGCTTCCTGTCTGTGTGGCCTGTGACACTGCAACTGAATTATTGATGCTTTGAGATGTTTCCACTTCACAGTTACTCTACATGCAATTGACCATGGTCAAAATCTGACAAACTGACTTGTTGGAAATGTGGTGTCCTATAATGATGCCATGTTGAAAGTCACTAACATCTTCAGTATGTTCCATTCTTTAATCGCTGTTTATTGCTGGAGATTGCCTGGCTGTGTTCTTAATTACAGTATATACCTGTATGAGCAATGTGTATGGCCTAATTACTACAATAATTACAACTAATTACTACAGGTGTCCATAAACGTTTGTCCATGTGGTTTTGATGTTTGTATAACCAGGCAGAGACACTCCATAAGACTGATTCTGTAGATTAATTTGTACAATAGTTGTGGTAAAACAGGGTAGTAGAGGAGAAGATAATGTGACAGTTGTTGAAGATGTTATGGACAGGGCAAGATCAACAGAGAGGGAGGGGGAGAATGGACAGAAAAAGATTGTTGTAATGAGTCTCCAGTTAATGAATGCTGCGAGGCAATCGGATGTCTGATTGGAAACATGACAATCATGCAAGGGATGGCAGAGCGATGAATACTCCAGGAATAGATCACATATACAAGCTGAAGGATTCACTATCAGACCAATTGCCAAGAGTGTGGAGAGAAAAGAGGAGGTCTCTGGATCATGTACCTTGCCATGGAACTGACAACGTGACAGGTACGTATATGGAAGATTGGATGGCACTGCAGAGAGGTTGAAGTGTGGCACTTGAGCTGGAGTGGCTCACTCATGTGTATTGGTACACTTATGATCATATTGTCCCCAAAACATCCCTCCATATTTTTATTTATTCTAAAAATACAGCATTGATTCACTTACTATCATCAGTATATCCCTAACAATATGAACAATTCATAACAGCACACATGTATTGGCAAGCAAGCAAAGATCTCTATATTTTCACTGGTCATCCAGAAATTTAAAGAAACAAACAGAATATCGTTAGCATTACCAAATTAATCCACCTCAGTATTAAACTCAGTAATACTTGGCTTTTTAATTTTAGAATTGTGAATAGTTTGTCCTAAGAGAAATTGCCTTCCCCGTTTAACTTGGTTAAAGAAAAGCAACCTTATTGTTTCTCTGTTGTTGTTGTTGCTATAGCAATATTTAAAAATTCAACAAATATGATTTTCTACTTATTCTTGCATGGTTGCCTACCCAGCGTATAAAATGTTAGGTTAAAATAAGGTTTAAACATAGGCTGTGTTACATGAAGAACATGAAAAGATATTACACTGCCAATTCAACCATGTCATATTACTAATCATACTTGTGGGATACTTAACTGCATTTAGCCTGATTTGAATGCTTAATCTTAGTAGATTCACAAGTCAAAATTAGTTTGTCCACACATTCATGGCAACATCTGCACCTTTTATGACACCAGCTGTTGTCTTAAAAGCGATTAATCATTCTGCCAAGGTGATATATACTCGTGTTCATTGAAAATTTAACAATAAATAAATAGAGAATAAACTCAGAATATGGACATGTTTTTTTTTATTAAATTCTAACGAAGGTGTCTAAACTATAAGGAACATAACCAAGTCCACAAATTTTAATTGCAACAAATTAAATATCAATGAAAAAAGTACTTCACAGAGAAATTTATCTATCTCGCTTGCATATTAACTATGCACTGCCCTTTGAAATTCTGATAGATATTTGTCATTTCTGGTCCAAACCCTACTTCATAGACTACCTGGCCATAGGTGTGGTTGTCCTCCACGCCCACGCCTACCTCCAGATGGTTTCAAACATTTCATACTTCATCATTCATACCTGCAATTAGTCCAGCAATCAATTAATATACTGCGCTTCAAAAAAAAAAAAAGCTATACCTTTTTAATTTTGCAGTAATTTTGTTGATCTTGAGCCGATTTTGATAATATGATAAAGAGCTGCGGGCCTTTGTGAACGCTAACAGATGACAGGTCAAACACCTACTCAAACTGTATGACTTGTTTTGTCAGCATTTTTTACTTCACTGTTACCTGACTTTGCCATCTAATTTTGCTATATGTCATTGTGAACATTAGCCAGGTTTATTGCTTGGGTTTCAAAGTACAGTAGGAGTGTATAAAACAGATGTTTTGGGAAATAAAAATTTTGTATTTTGTTACGGTTTTCTTAAGGTGTATTTCTGCCAAAATTGATTAAAACTGGCTCAGGATCAGCAAAGTTATTGCAAAAATAAAAAAGGTTGATTTTTTTTTAAAACACAGTGTAGATCTAAGCTCTGTTTAAACTGATACTGGTCAGTGTGTTCTTATTCAGACTTGGACATGGTCACGTTTACCTATGCAGTCTGGGCATCATGGGTTGATTTTCTGGTTGGGATCAGCTAATTTGTTTAGAATAGTTCTGTCGGTTCTCTTTTGAACTTCTGAATTATTATTTGGTTTACTGTCTACTAAAGTATCCTACACTCATTTTGCTATTTGCCTGAGCGTGTTTCAGCCAATGGTCTTATACATGAGTCTTGTTCAAGCTAGCACTCGAGTCCAGCGCAGTCATCTTTTCCGTTTACCTTTTCCATTTACCTCACCACCAGCACCCCCAATCTAGTCAGCAATGAGGAGCTGGAGTCACATTTATCAACATTGCCAAGGAAGAGTTCTAAAATCTGTCATATATGTGGAATTTAGAATGTTCATACACAGAAGAAAATTGAAGTTTATCAAAGTTGCAAAGATATTTCGTACATACATCCACACAAATATAGCTTGATAAATGACAATTGCTTGTAGCATCTGTGCTCATGTCAAAAAAAACCATTAATGGCTTAGACATTACGTATTAAAACAATGTGAAAATGGGTATAATCTAGGGAAAATGGCAAAGACGATGAAAAAATGCAACTTAATAGGAAATAGAAGTATTTGTCTTGGAGAAGGAAACTAATCAAATTGGCATTTTATCTGTGAGAATAATAAGTAAAAAAAAGCTGCAACATGGACACGAGTTAAGGTTGCCCCTTCTCTCATATAATATGGGATTGTCCCGTATTGAAAGGTAAAAAGCTGTGTCACCTTTTGCACCAATACAGGATGCAATTTGCATTGTATTTTTGTACACGTTATTTTATATGTACGTATATGCGTCAAGTCTCATGTTTCACCCATGAGACTCACGGTTTTCAGCATTTTCTATTATCTCGTCGCCGTTACCCATAATTCTCAAAGGTGGTCATTTGCTAAAAGGAAACAGAAAAAAATTGCCGCCCCCCCTCTCTGAACAATTTTATTGCTGGCATCCCGTTTTATTGCTGACGTCCTATATATTTCAGATTGAAAGTGGTAACCTTAACTTACAGATGGAGTCGATTCTGCTTTATCTGAGCAGAAGACTATATCTGAGCTGAAAAAAAAAAATGGTTTCACCTCAAAGTGTCAGCCAAGAAGGCTGTATAAATGGGCCATTGATGCAACTGAGGGAGGACAAAGCGATCTGCAGCCATCTTAGATGGTTGCACTGCCAGTGTTATTGGAGAAACATCACTATATTACAAAATAGAGAGAGGAGGAGACAGTGACAATATTCCTTTTATGGAGGAAGGTGGGCAATCAACCAGGAACCCAGATGCAAGACACAATCTGGTAAATAATATAAAATTAAATACAAATTGCACACCAGGGATATGACATGTTAAATTTAAATGACAATGAGTTTTGCATACTTTCATAGGGTTAAACAACAAATACACACATTTCTACATTAAGTTAATTATGATTAATCACATTTATGTCACATATGAAAAATTTATGAGTGGTATTCTGATCAACCTAAGAACTACTGTTGTGCACTAGCAGTTTCCCTATTCTTCCACTTGGTAATTATTCGTATGCATGATCACACCTCTGCATAGCTTTACACACATTCTTGAGTTTACAATCATTTTGATGAATCTCACACTTTGTGTAGAAGTGATCATATGCATTATATATAAATACAATTAATCATAGCAATTTGTGATGTACTGTCATACTTGGTACAATGCAGTGAAATGCTTAGTTGCCGAACTCCTAAGACTGGCACATAAATTATACAAACAAGATACAAGCCAAAAAATTCTGTGCGTATGCACCATTGATAAATGGGGCCACTGAAGACCACGTCTAAAAGAGGGAGAGACTGACATAGAAGAGCTGCTATCACGGATCTATGCCATTTGTAGTTTGCCCATTTTCTTGTGCCTTCTTATGAGCATTGTTAATAAACATTTTTAAACTTTTTTTTACTTTCAAGATGACATATCTTTAATTGACAGCCAAGCTACTGTCCAACTGTTACAAGCAAAGCTCCTTATAAATAAATCAGAATATCTTTAGAATCAGAATATCTTTATTGTCATTGTAACGAGTACAACAAAATTAAGTCATTGTATACGGTTGAGTGTGACATTATTAATTGCTGTATGAGCTATGACTTCACCAGCAACCTTTTCCATTTCCTTAAACTCTATGCCTTCTGTTTTTGAAACAAGCGGTTCAAACCCCTAAGTAGTAATAGCGCTAATAGTACTAATAATAGTAATAGTAGTAATTTTAGATGAACAGTAGAATTGTTTTGTATTTGTGATTTTTCTGGGAAAACAACTCTCAACAGAGGGTCCTCCTTCCCAGATTTTTTCAAATTTTCTAATTCCTAAAATTTCTTTGGTTTTGTACTGTACTAACAATCAGCCATAGAATTTTTGTCAAAATATTGATTTTTTAACATTATTGTTGTGCTAATATCAATAAAATAACTTCTAAATCTAATATTCATTTACAAAAATATTACCATAATACCGTTAGGACCATTGATAGACTAAGGACTATATTATCTTTTAGGAAGATTTTTGGTCAGGTTTTTTGTTTCGTTGAATTTCCCCTATTTGTAATGTAATGTCTATGACAGGGACATTTGTAAAGCTTAATCTACTTTCCAACAGAAAATATAGTCACCTATTCTGAGATACTTTTCAGTTCATGCTGGGAGGGGCTGGAGTGACAGTTCAGCTTGACATCCACATGCTTATAACTTACTCATCAATCAGTGGCTGACAGATTCTGAATCGGCACAAAACCCAAATGATTAATAACATGCTTTGCTCAGCATATAACTTATCTATAGATTATGTTGCGCTGCAAATTCTCTTGGCATGGCTGTGAGAAAAATGCTGCGCCCCTGAAATAAACGTGTATGAGCTCTTTCAAGAAGTTACAGGAGACCATGACTTCCTGTGGCTCAGGATTCCTGCATGCTCTCTGCATACTTTCTGATTCTCCTCTTTGTTCTGCTGCTTCTTCGTTTCTTGTTTGGTGGTTAAACATGCAACATTGCTTGCTTTGGTTTTCCTGTAATTGCATGCAGGCAGTATTTCTCTATGAATGTTTTGTTTGTTTGCACTATAGACCGATGATTATTATAATTTATTACCGAGACACTTCAGGAATACCATCTGTAACAAATACACAGACAGGATCTAAGTGCAGAGTAGGGCTTTTAATCGAGGTCAAAACAGCTAGGGTCAAACCAGAACTGACAGGATTTCCAAAGTCAAAGGGATATCCACAAATGCACTTGGGGCCACAGGCAAAAATGGTCAAAATCCTAAACAGGTCAATCAGCAGAGCAAACAAATCCAAGTCAAGGAAGAGACAGAGAGCTAATAGTGATCATACACAGGTGAACCAGACAGCAATCATGACCCACTCATCAGTTGTGTGTAAACTCAGTATCTAACACTGAGGTCTAGGAGCTGGGAGAACATAAATTAATCAAATCATTGAATAATTGAAATCAGCTGTTAGTACTCCAGGAACGAGGAACAAAGGTATGTTGGGTGTTGCTGGTCAAACTGGTTTTTCTGTTTTTTTGGGTTGCTTATCTTGACTGGCTGGGTCTGGGCATGAGCGTCATGCCAGCATTTATATAGCTTTGTTCATTGCTTTAATTGAGGTTTATCTACCACCACATTAGACGATCCACACCCTGTACAATTTTTTAAAGTCTCATTTCAAATTGTAAAATTATTTAGCTCCCATGTCCTTATCATTCACATAAAATAATAATAATAATGACTATTATTATTACAGGCTCCACCCCAGCCCCCCCCCCAAACCCTGCATAGGATAAAATTTGGAGAATGGATGGTTGGATGAATTATTATTTATTATTATTACTATTATTATTATTGTTATTATTATTGTTATTAATGATAATAATAATAATAACCAAAATTTCAGATTAACAGATAAACAGCATAATGCAAATTCCACCCGATCTTGTGGTGGCTTGAAATGAAATATTTTATTAACTTCCTCCTCTTTGCACCTTTGGTGACTAGATATTAATAAATCACGTTAATTACAAAGCAGTGCAAGCACAGCTAAACAGAAATGCTTTTTATATGATGCATTCCTACATCTTTGATCCATTCCTTTCCCAGTACTAGCAATTAATTGTAAAATGTGTGAGATTTTATGATAATGTTTTTTGTACTTTTGGACACAAATCTGTTACTTGCTGTATAAATAGATGTGATAGATACTATTGCAAGCACATTCATACATATAAAAAATAAACATAATAATAAAATACAATAATTCTAAATCTCTTTAACTCTGGTTAGTATGCAAGCCTGAACACTGAATACAGAATACAGTTGTCTACATTGAATTGATATCAAAGGAAGCCAGGAAAGAGGTGGCAAGAGAATTGTCAGGTGACATTTCAAATAGCCATTAAAAGCAGAGGCTGCTGGAAAAAAGATGCTAATTATTTATGAGATCATAAAAAACACAAAAGCATTTATGAACTTACTGAAGTGTTTCTCTAACGTTTTCGTCTGGAAGTAAGCATCTGATCAAAAAAATTGTGATATGCAAGTAAAAGAAACAAATTATTATATACTTGGCCGAAAATATTGCTACATTCCCACTTCATAAAATTTGTAATTTTCCCTGAACCGAACTGAAACTGACAATAGTGTTTGGCATCCAACATTATTTACCATATTTCACATTTAGTAGAATGGAATCTGGCCTACACCACTCAGGTTTTCTTAAGAAATTTGGCTTTTCTTGGGCTTCTACCATGGAGCCCATTTTCATTCAGACAGTGACTAGAAACTCTTATCCTTTGAGTTTGAACATCAGCTTGCATTAGTTTTGAAGTTTCTCTTGGTTTTTTCTCGTACAATATTTATCTTCAATCTATGGTCAGTTTTCCTCCTGCAGCCACATGTGGCCTACATTCCCAAGGGCTGAAAACTTCTTGATAATGATGACAACAGTGGTCATAAAATCATTTAAGATAGTTGTGTAGCTTTTAAATTGCTCAGGCTTTGCTGCCACCTTCGATTTGACCTCTTCTGCTTTTCCTTCCCTTTTCAATGTTTAGTGTGACTCACAGTGACACCAAACAGTAAGTTGAGTACTTTTCTGCATTTAAACTGATTTATTGATTGTATGACCTCTGTTATACTAATTAAAGGAGAACATCAAGTATCACTGCAATGCAATTATAACTTTTAAAATCAACAATATTGTCTGCAGGTCGTTTTTTGAATATTTTTTCACAGCTTTTTTGTTTTGCTCTACAGCCAATTGAAGAAAAGTGTGTTTAGATGACAAAAGATCATTTAATTTCAAATCAGTGTATTATTACAATAAAATATAAGGATATCAATACTTTTGGCTAAGTCTGTATAGAAAATTTCACATGCACGTGTGATGAGGATTTCCTCTGGGTGCTCCAATTTTCTCCTGCAGTCCAAAGACATCCAATTAGGTTAACTGGCATCTTAAAATTGCTCATAGTGAATGACGCTGTGTGTTTATGTGCCCTACCAGGGACCTGCATCCTGTCCGTGATCCTGTCCATGACGTCCCCCAGCCTTATGACGTACTGTATGTTGCCTGGGATAGGCTCTATTCTTTCTTGCAGTAAGAAGATGCATGGATGGATTTATAGGGGGATATATAATATAAATTTTATCACCTATCACTATGATATTAAATTTGGTGATCTCACCCTGTCAACAGTATCAGTCACATGGGAAACATGCTTAAAAGAAAATGGTTACCATCTTATAGAATGACTGGCAGTTAAGTGCAAATTTAAATCTGTGTTTTAAAAAAGCAGGTACTTCAGTGTTATTATTAAAAAGAAAGCCCTTCAAAAGCTGTTTAATGCATGACCATCTTCTGTATGACACCATAGATAAATGGCCCTTTTGTAGCCAGTCATAGAACACAGCTGGCCTTGATGTTTGAGTTTAAGGTTGCACAGGCAGACCGGAATGCCTGGGTAGCCCTTTAACACAGCACTCTAGTGACTTTGGTGATTTACAGAATGCAGAGTATGACACTTGCTGCAAGGACTTAACTTTCACATTTGGGGGGCAGATCGTATGTGATGTATGGGGCTACTTTGCAAACAGAAGTTGGTTAAAGACATTTTTTGAGCAGGCTGAAGTCTTTGAACTCCATTATAAACACAGTTTATTAAAAATATTGTAATATATCACTCAAAGATGTTTTGTGTGTGGAAATGGATTCTTATAGTTAATGTTAAACCAGATTCTGTTAGTTTTGTTTCACTTAAGCAAAAATGACTATACAACTATTTTCACATCCATATAAAAGGTCAAAATAAATTGGTTACTTTTCTGAAGCTAAGTTCTGTATTATAATAGCATAACATATCACTCTGAAGTCCAAATTTATTGCTATAATACTATGACCAAGGATGTTTAATATGAGTCTTATACTGTTTGCCGATGTTCTGACATTAATATTATTTAGATTTGCTACATCTTCATGCAATAGTCATAAATCAATCTAGACAAATGCAATAACTTAAGAACATTTAAATGGAATATGGTTAAACCGGGATGCAATAAATAGTCACACTAATAGAGTAAACATGTACATTTTATTCTTTTGAAACTGATGACAGTCAGGAAGAAGTGATTATGTGAAGTTATTGAAAATGACTGCTTCTGATTGCTGGTTTAAGTAAAGCTGTCTGGGCTTGGGTCAGTTCATCAAGCAGCCATTTTGCAGGATTTACAAGAGTTACTTAAGCACCAAGAATTCTCCTGATAAGTCTCAGCTGCAGGCACTCAGGTTGATAGAGATTAAAAAAGGCCACTCACTGTTAATTAGGGAAATCTCCAGAATCTGCTCACAGCACATTTAGCCTCCATTTTGCGGGCTGCGTAGAGTGGTTCACCTGGAAATACATATGGTAACAAAAATTGTAAAACATACACATGCGTTTTTCGACGTGTGTGTGTACACCAAGTTTATATTATGAGTTTCAAGTTAGCAGGAATTGATTGTTTGAAACTTCATTTGTTCAATGAGTGCACAGCAGGCATTAAGCGAAGGTAAATGTAGAAAAAGAAAACAAATACGGTTTATTTTATTAAATCTACTAAAGTATGAAACCTTTTATGAAATTCAGTAATGGATAATTTACTGAAAAGGTTAAAATATTTAAATGAATCTTTTTTTATTTTCAGTAATAAATTAATACATATAAATGTTATTACCTAGTGTTAGTGTTGAATTATTTCTCCAAAGTTTATATGTGTAATTTTAATGAATATATAGATGTTATAACACAATTCACAATTTCAGTTAATACATTAAATGTTTTATATTTGGGAAATGGGCTAAAGCAGGGATTTCTGCTGACTGGATGGGCCATTTCAGAAACAGGTCTGTCAGAGAAGGACTCAAGTGCCGATGGTTTCTAGAGCCAGGTCATAGAACCAATACAGAGGTCTGGAGACTGGGACTAAAAGACAAAATAAAACAAATGAATTACAGAACCAAGACCATAAACATGGACAAGAGACTGGCATACAGGAGGAAAGCTCCTCGTAAATGGAACCCTCCTGACTTTTGGGTGTATTAACTACTTAAAGATCCCATTCATCATTAATTGATAAAAACAAAACTGGACTATGGATGTAATTGTTATGTAAAGCAGGAGTAGGACCCAATTGCAGCAGTGCACACAGAGGTTTATTTAGAGTTCTGGTGCAACAAGGGAAAAACAGAGTTCTTGTAGAGGTACCAATCCGTAGTCCGAGTACGTCGTCCGAGGTCAAGCCGGTAGGTTGAAGGAATCCGTGAAGTCAGTCCTGGGGTTAGGGAAGAGAAGGTACGAGGCAGATAAGTAGGAGCGGGGGTTAGGACTGAATTACAGGAACGAGGAAGGCTGGTCAGAGAAACACAAGTGCTCGGTAAATTAGAAAGGGCTCACAATACTTCGCACCGGAGAAGCGGTACGCTGGGTGTTTTAAGCCAGTCCGAAACGAGCTGCAGCTGCTAGCCCGCATTCCTCACGTGCGATCAGGTCCATGAGGTGTAACAGTAATAATGTTGTCGTTGCTTTTTGTTTTTCTAAGTCAACAAAGTTGGCTAGGATTATGGGTGCAGGTGCCCCGTGACCCTGACCAGGATAAATGGTTACAAAATAGTTAGAATGACTTTCTAATTTAGATTACATTTACAGACACAGCTGCTGTTTGCTCATTTGTATGGGCTGCTTTTCAGATTTTAGTGCCACAGATATACGGTCATTGCATGGATTCATTTATTTTGCCCTCCACACATTAGTCACCATTAGCAAGTGACTATGGTTCTCCAAGAGAAAATATGTACAGTGCATTAAAACATTCATTTGGATTCCTGCCCTTTTGCTTTGTGAGTAATGACCTTCTCTCCTCTTTCTGAGAAAGTTATGCAAAAGAAATTCAGTGCACTACAGCTATTTATTTTTTTCCCAAAGACTGACAAAACATAAATGAATTTCAAAATTATATGACCTAACCATTAACAAACAAGCAAAAAATTCACCAATATGAGATTGGCTACCAGAAAATAAAAATGTATTTCAATCTGCGGAATTCTGGCCTTACTAGGCAGGTTTTTCTTCTTACCAAATGACAGAAACATTGTTGTGAAGAAACAAGCTGAAAATAGCAATACACAAGTCAAAGAGCACTACCTAATATGTGTGTTTGTAAGCTACACACTTTGTGTCCAGTTTTTTAGCTACACCTGCTTAGAAGCAGCCTACTCCTCCAAACCCTGAATCATGTGGCTGCCGCTGAATACAATCACCATGGACACAGAGTCAAGAGGCTCAGTTACTATTTGGCTAAGCAATACGACGGCTAAGCAGCATGACCTAAGCGAGGAGCCCTTAAACTTTCTGAGGACCCAAATAACAAACTTGGTACCATGCTAGGACCAAAGAAAAGGACCACCACATTGACAGCAAAGCTATACATAATCAAGTAGTGACCTATCACAAACCTGTTAACGACCCAAATTGGGTTGCGATCCGTGGTTTAAAAAACATAGACTTAGATTTTATATCTGGTCTGATTGTTGGTGCCAAACGTGGTGGCTACAGCATATCATAAACAGCCACCTTTTTTGCATTTAGTTTTATAAAGAATGGTACAATAAACAAAAAAATCCAATCAGCAACTGTTCAGTGAGCAAAAGCACTTTAAAGTAAGATGTTAGAGGAGAATTGCCAGACCTGTTTAGGCTAACAGGAAGGCTGTAAGGGCAAAAATAATGGCTCAGTACAACAGTGGTGTTCAGAAAGGCTTCTCTGAACACACAAGTGTTTTAAACAATTATGGAGGCAAAATTTGATCCTACTCAGTACTAGCTAGGTCTGCCTAATAAAGTGGTCACTGAGTGCATGTTTGTCTATGGGCCTGTTTTTTTTTTTTTCCATACACAAACTACAAAAATCTATTATTAACCTTTGTTATAGCAGAATGTTGAATTCCTGTTATGTGAATTAAAAAGAAAAAGAAATACCTTTCCTCTGTAGACAACACATATGCTGTTGACACAGGTTACTTTGTTATTCCTAAAACTGAGCCTAGTGTGGCTGCATGTTTGAGATTAATATCAGTCTGTCAAAACATGAAATAAATCAATAATCACATCAGTTCAGATCTGCATGGATTTTTCAAGAATATAAAAAAAAATAAAAAATTCAAATCCAGCAACTTTGAAGTAATGATTTATTTGTCCTGTGACCTGACCCATTTGGAGGGATTCTGGGATTTTTAAGTGAGTGTATATCATTCAAGTTACACACTGAGAAAGAGATATAGTTGGATTTTCTTGTTGTTTCTGGTGAATTGTCCATTCAGAGTAAAACCTGAGCAGTATTTGGGTACGCATTATTAAATCCCCAAAGTGCATCCATTCAATAAAAAAGAAAAAAAAAATGCTTTTTATCTAGTAGTCAATGTATGCAGTGAATGTAGAAAGGATATGGATCTTTCTTTTTTCAGTTATTAATGTGTCATCCTTCAAGGTGGTGTGGCTGACCAGATCCTGGTTTAATGGAGAGTGACTTCCAATTTCTAGGCAGTTTCAGTCTGTTTTAAGGTACTATAGAGCAAAATATTAATATTAATCATACAATACAGGTACAGGCATTAATGCATCCATTTGTTTACCAAAATGTGAAGGTAATTTTTCAGACAAAAAAAAAATCTGCTTTAATGTCAATTAAACTTCATCATTTCCCTGGGTAAAATAAAAAAAGGTTACTGGTTAATGTAACAACCTGTGCAGTGATATTCCTCCTGCACCTGACTTAAAATACTTCCACAAGCTAATGGAAATGCATTACAAACGAAGAGGTGTCATGGTGACTCAGTGGGTAGCACTGTGGCTTCATACTTCCAACAGTGTGAGTTTGATTTAGTTCTCTGCACATGTGCTGTTGGTCTCCCCATTGTTTGGACTGGATTCATCTCATAATCCAAATACACAATGTTAAGGAGAAATGATGCCTTAGTAGGACTGACATCCAGTGCAGGCTACACCCAGCCTAATTTGTCCCAGGCTCTATGGTGCAGTGATCCTGCACTGGACATGTGGTTTTGGAAAACGGATGGAATTACAAAGAATAAAATAAGTTTGTCAAATTCTTATTTTAACAAATCTGCATTCATTGGATAAAGAAATCAGTAAAGGATTTATAGTCATAAAAATGTTATTACTGTGAAAAATGAGAGAATGTTAGCATATGAAAATCTAAGGTTCCCAGAGATGTTGGCCAGGCATTAATTAAATGTTTTCCCACCATGCACGGTGCTGTGCGTAACATTGGGTAGGCCTTTTTGTAATTATAGTAAACATAAATACAAAGAGAGTGAAGGATTTTAGCCCCATTTTCCAGGTGCTTTAATGAGCAAAAAAGCTTAGCTGATGGTTTCATGAGCAATGGTGTCTAAGGCAGTGGAAGCTAGAAGGAGAGACATCACAGCTAAGACCAGTAGTCAGTGGAGGTGCATACCTTTCTCATTGGAGTATGCATTAATTCAAAGTCAAATGGCAAAACATGCAAGGATCTGTAGAAGTGGTGAGATGAAATATGAATGTAGTGCGTGAGTCAGATCATAATTATGCATATGCATTATTACACATTACTACACTCTGCAGTTCTTTTCCTCTGAAAGGTTGTCTTTCAAGATGACATTTTGTCAACATGCATGATCAAATCTTCTTTTTTTTTTTGAAAGGTATGTTACTGATCCTTTTCTGAAGTCCTTCTCTGACACCACATCTGAGCACAATCAAGAAATTATTTCATATTCAGAAAGGCCTGAGATCAACTAGCTATGTGTTGATTTGACTTCCTTATTTAGTAACAGTGATAAATCCCTTCTGTATAATCACTTATATCAGCATATGCAGATCATATATGCTGCATTCATGTAATTCTAACAAAAATAATCTTGGCAGATGAATTATGTGCAAAATGTCAATCACCGATTGTAAGACCAGCACAAGTTTTTACTCCTCAGCCATTGTATGTGTCCGTTGTTGGTCTTGCATACTCTGCCTTGAGCATATTTATGTAAGCTTAAGACGGCTAATAAAAGTTTGATGAGCACAGCAGTAAGTTATAGCCAGGGAGATTAACAGACCAAAGCACCACGAATGACAGTAACACAAATATTCACTGAATTGAAAATACTTACTGAAGTACAAGAATAATAAATAGAAAAATCCAGAACTTATTGCAGAACAAGGACATATGTGCATTTTATAGTTGAAATACATATTACAAACATACTGAAAATTGTCACTAATGCTAAGAATAGACTACTTCATATGTAATACATACCGATTAAAAAAAAAAGAAACTTATTTTGAAACATGAAGTGAAGCCATAAAATATAGTGTTTTACAAAACAACATAACCAATAACTAGCTGAACCCCTCAAGGACAGGTTTTCCTACAATGAACCATTTAATGGTGCTAAATGAACCATATCTGGTTGAAATATGTCCCATCACCTGAAGGTTTACGAAACCATTTGGTCTGTATACTGTCAACAAAAATGCAACAACAAGAATCTTCTATAAAGGCAAGTGAAAGGACACATTAATTTTATTTGTATACTGTTCATTGTACTTTGTTTACAAAGGCTAAAAGTTTATGTCCTGTAAAACAATATGAAAAATATATTTTAAAAAAACCTTTATCTATAATTAAATATCCCTGAAATCAAACCTTTTTAGTTTTAACATTGTTTTTTACCAATTAAACTAAACTACCTCAGTCACCTCAGACAACGTAAGGCCGTGGTCATTCAAAATTGATATCATTCTATTCCTAGAAAAATGAACTTTGTGCCATTGAAATAGTTCTCTGCACTTAGATTTGTAAGATATGATGCTAAAAATAATGACATACAGCCTGATTACCATTTAAAGTACTACAGGTCTTTTCAAGCTTTATTAAGGAAAACAAAGGTCTAAATTATTGAAAATAATAGCATCCTCTTAGCATCCTTAATTAGATTTAACCAGAATCATTTCAACAGACAGTAAACATAAATTTATTCTCTAAGTGATTGTACGATTAGCACTCACATCATGAATGTCACAGCTACCGCACATTCCTTTTAAATCATTTTTTGTTAGTTAAAAATGATAAGGGCTGAAGTTTTTAAAATGAAGTGAAACATGCTGATGAAATTTGACAGTAGCAATGAGCCTGATAGTCACACTAGGTATTGTGTGTGTTTTAACTTGTTTGTAAGTTATCTTTTTATCTTGTGTGATTTTTTTTTAAAACCCTGCAGGTCATCTGTGGGGTAATGCAAATAAATATTGGGAACTGTCAGTTTTTACCCTCACCTCAGGTAAAAAGCAAATTATTTAAGATTACATACTGCGTTTCACATTTGTAAACACGAATGAAAACTCCGGAGATTGAAGAAATGCTTTTTTCTCTCATTTTCTGACATTGAAGGTTTTAGGCCTCATATAAAGCATGCAGAGGCTGGAAGGATGGATGAATGGATGGATCAAGGGTTGATGCACCTGTTTAGTTTTTCCTCTGTTCCTATGTCATTGCATGAGTATTTGTGATAATCAACTTTTTACTCTGAAACCAAAGTTTTCTACTGTCTTCCATTATGCTAGATGTTTTGACCAATCATTTGTCAATGAGGGAATGCAGATATGTCATAAATGATTTATGTTAGAAAATTTAGCTTGTACCTGAACAAAGAAAATTATTTCAGAAGAATTTCATCCATCCATTGAGCCTCCCACTGCTTTTCCAGAGGTCTGAACTCTCGTACCAGTTACTAACACTGAGACACTACATTACCCCCTTTTCAGAGCACAATTAATGCTACAGTATCAAACTAGAATTTTTATTTGCAGAAAATGCTTAGTTTTATGTATTAAATACCCCAAAATTATCCTTTTCATATGAAATCAAAGTTATGTGTTCTGATGTCAGTTCATTCAAGGATGAGCTATTTTATGACAAACTATTTACAGTAATAATAATAAAACACATTTAGCAAAAAATTCTACTTTTATTATAAATTAAAACAATATGAATGTGATCCAGAAGTAGAAAAGTAGAAAAACCCATTGTGATGTGGATTAATTAATCCATTGTCCAAATCTGGAACACTTTAATTGGTGCTGTCAACAGACTTCACCTTCTAATTATTTACGTCTGCAGTTTTTTTTCTCTAAAAAAACTCAATTCAGCCCTGTCTCTGTTATAAAGTGCAATTTGTGTACTATAATTTATTAAGCTTGACATTATTGTTGCCCAGTAACATTTTTAAATCAAAATCAAAATTATTCTAACAAAAAAACTTGCTACGTATTATTGAAGTCAAAACTTTATATTGATTTTAGTAAATGATGCAATACATGTATAAAAAAACAGGATGGTATTTGATTTTAATGATTTCTTGGATAGGTAATTGGAAGAACTGGTCAAGGACACACACAAAAAAAAAAACTATAACCATAGAGTAATTAATAAAGCCTGATAAATATAATTGTTACCATAATTGTGAATTAATTAACCAGAATCACAGAAAGCCTGTAAAAGACAGTAAACGGGGGACAATAGCCTGAAGAAGTCTTTAAACAGACCAATTTTTTTGCCATACAAAAATCTTATGTTTTGTATTAAAATGTTTACTACGCAAAACGTGAATAGGGTAAACACTTTACATGTTTAAAACCATAGGGCTATGTCTTGCATCTGGACTTCCGGCAGACTCCTGCTTTTGAAAATTGTACATTGACAGGATGGGAGGATGAATTGACACAACAGAAAAAGAAAGTATGCATAGTTAGCTTTCATGTCAAATGTCATTTAACTAGGCTTGTCACTTTTTTCAATGAAGAAGGGAAAGTAGAAATGCAACAAACTGGAGCAATATTTCACTCGCCAGAGCACCACCTCATGGGACGCCATCGCCTACAAATTACATTTGGGAGTGAAAGTCAAGCTACTGCTGAAGCAGCCTGCCGGAAGTCATTAAGCACTTTAAATGGATCTGTCACCGAGTGCCTAACAAGGGGATTAGCGCTTGATGCTGAAAAGCCTGAGTACTGGAACAGGAGGTCAACTCTAGACTTCAGTTGTTTAGGAAAGATGTAATTGCATTGCAGCTGCTTGGCAGTCCTGGCTGTGGCTCTCCGCTCACTCTGCTAATGTCTCGCAGAAGCAATGGCAGCCTTGTCAATGGAAGTCGTGCAGTCCAAAATATGCTTCTCATCTTCCTTAACCTTTTAAATGGCTGCATGGGAAACTATTAGAAGACACAGATACTTAGGTGGAAAGTGGGATGGAAGTACTGTTACTTTGTGTTACACTAGGGAACGTTTTGGAAAACGTAATTTTTCTATGCTGAGAATGTTATTCCATTGATCTCTGGTTTCTCTGTACACCTCCACAAAGCACTGAGTGCCCTATGGCACACATGCACAAAGCAAACGCATTTAAATTCTTCAGCCACAGTGAGTCATGCACCATTGCAGTGGAATTAGGAAATTAGGAAAAGGGCCCATTAATGTTACACTTCCATTTTTCTGATTGTGGCACAATGTGAGGAACACCCAGTCTTCTGTCACTGAGGCCAATCATCACACAAACACAAGGGGCCCTGAACCTTCCTTGTGTTGCGTGATAAGCCAGACACAAAATGATTCTCACAAGAGTGCCGGTAAAGGGCAGTGTCAAGGATGTGTCACCTACTCCTGTCAAGCCTTTGTGATTAATTTCTTTCTTTGAGGCCAGAGCTGGAATCCATTTGGGAGTAACTTCATCTGTCTTTGATCAAGGTAACCTTAAAGATAATAACCTAGTCCCAGATAATTCTTTTGTTATATCAGACAATTGCAAATCTAACAATAAAACCCTGTGTTAACTAATTTTGATTTTTTCAATTAGTTTCATTCATTATTTTTATTATTGTTTGTCTTTTTGTTTTTGTTCATTTAACATTAGGAACTCTATTTTGACTAACGCAAAGAGTAAAGCACAAGACGCAAGTAACATTTATGGACGTGTCCAAATCCATTTCGTTATTTTGATGGCGGAAAAAAACAGACTTCACCCCAACGCAAGGCGCTAAAAGGTTGTCCTAACGCTCTTAATTATTCTGAGGTGTGTTTTGGGCGTAATATGCAATAAACCAATCAGAATGGCACGTCACCTCACCTTTAAAAGGCAGGGGAGCATGAGCTATGGCGGATTGCTATTATAATGGCGTGTTTACCTGGCAAACCAGATCGGTTTTTGGCCGAGGAAACGGACATGCTCGTGCGAGAAGTGAAAAGGCGGGAGCAAATCACTTACGGGAGCACCACTGTTCCACCTAAGCCTGCTGAGGTGAAGCAGGCGTGGGAATATGGAGAGACATTTTGAGACAAATGTCTCTCCATAAGTTGTACTCTATAATAACACATATATGAATGAAATAAAATAACAAAAAACCATTAGTCCACTTCGATCGTCTAAGTGTGTCCGTAACGAGCATCGTGCACCCGCACGTTTCTAAAACGCGCTGCTTAAATATCGTTTAACAATACACCACTGACTTTAGATGTGGTTTTTGTTGGTCAAAAGCGCAATATCATTGCGCTGCCTTAAAATAGCAACGTGTTGACAATGCGCCCAGCCACACCTCATTTAAAAAAAGACCACTCCTATGAGGGGGAAGTGCACGCAAAATCATTTGTTATTTTAAAAGCGTGCGCGCTTGGCATGATAATGAGGAATGCGCCGGTATGAAACCAGTAAAACCACTTTGCGTCGCGCCTTGCGGCGGTGCAAAATAGGGTCCCACATGCATCGGTCACAATGACAGCTACCATCAGTGGCTCGAAAAGCCACTTGAACAAACACAGTCTGCTTCAAATGCAAAGCTGTCAGCTTTAGGTAAGATCATAAAAGCGGTTTCATGCTGGATTATTTATATATAGTCTCATATAGTGCATTTTTCTTTTTTTTACAATAGCTCAACATATCAAAACATAAAACACTTCTACTCCAGGGTTTTCTGCAGAAACACAGGAACTAGTGAAAAACAAAGTTCCCTGAGAGTGGGATCATCTAAAAAGAATGAAATGACAGAGGCCACTTCGTTAATTTTTATTTTAAAGATCGTTTAAGGGTGCCGATCATGTTAAAACCTGTGCTGTACAGAAAAAATGACTTGTGCATTTTCAGGAAGGGTGCCAATAATTCTTCAGCATGAATGCAATTCAAAAGAATAATCATAATAACCTCATGACACTGGCATCTCTCCAATGTTGTGCTCAAAAAGACTTGATATATTAAAACACCAATTTTTAAAAACAGAACGCTTGTGATGCTGCAGGAAAAAAATAATTCTAAAGAACTATATTATGGTCAACGGCAGCTTATCAAAAAAAAAAATAAATAAAGACAGGTAACTCCATAAAGGGTGACAACTTTAACAAAAGGTTTCAAAGGTTTGATAAAATTTCTGAAAACGAGCTTGATGACAATTCCCCCATACATCAACATTGGGAGCATCTCTGCCAACGTAATGCTGGAGCTGTGACTGACACCAGAGATGGTAATAACCTTGCTCAACACCCAACACTCCCCAGAAGGTGCCGTAAACCCCCCAGGTCCCCTTCCTGCAATAACAGTTAGGCTAAATGCTCCCCCCAAAGCATCAGCAATAAAAACCAGTCCAAACAAACACAAACTGACCACTGGCAAACAGGCCCATCAAAAAGGCACTGGGAGCAGGACCACCCATAGACTATTTTCTCAGTGAATGGGTAAAACCGTCTGTATTACTGGCTGATGCCATGCTTAGCACTATGGTAGCCATTCTGAATCCCTTAGCTTGTTGCTAACCACACAAAGCCCCTTCAGCAGTGCATTAACCTTCTGAATCCCTTAACAAAACCCTAAGCATTCCCAGACACCTGACTATACAGTAGCCCCTCTAAATCCCTTAGCGCTATGCTAGCCATTCGAATTCCCTTTTACTGTCAGGTTATAAAAAGTGCCCAAGTACCACTTGGGCCATGACTGCAGAGGAAGAATGCTATAAAAGGCACAAAACACCTGAGACGTACAAAGCAAGGACTGTGAAAGTGATTCTACAGACCTTTACTTGTATGGACACCTGAAAAACATCACATGCCCTGGGCAATGTCTCAGTGACTAAAGCCGTTTCCACCACATGGAAGCAGCTCGACTTGACTCTACTCGCCTCTTTTGCATTTCCATTTGGCAAAACCGAGGATTGTACCTGGTCCCATTTTTTGGTACCAGCTCTAACACGGTCCCAATCGAGCCAAGTAGGTACCATGATGGTCAAGTGAAAACGCTGCAGGCTACTGATTGGTCAGAGAGAATCAACAGTACTGCGTCATCAACACACGACAGGGTATACTGGGCAAAGGATTTTAGCAAGCTATTTTTGGACTTGACTGACTATCTATTGTTTTTAAACTTTAACAGATATGGATGCCCGCAAAACCACACCATGGTCAACTACTAGTACATATTAAAATGGGCATGCTGTGTATGTGTCTTTCAGATATTTCACTATTTGCAAAGTCGCCGCTGCGGACCGTCTGTTTGGGCGTTTGACTGAGTAGACCACCATTTTTCAGCGGTGTTTTGTTTTACTGCACTGAGCCTCTTCCGAAATAAAAGTTTTCTCCTTGCTGTGACAAATAGCCACATACCAAGAATCAAACACAGAATCCCTTCCATATCATCCATTGTACTTTCCTGTTTGTCACATTGAAGATGACGTTATGGGAATTGCGTGCAATATCATAAGAACCAGCTTTCTGCAATGGAAACGGAACGCCAAGCGAGTAAAGTCGAGTCAAGCTGAATCGAGTTGAGCTGCTACCATGTGGTGGAAACACACCATAAAACACTCTGGGTCCAGGCTTTGGGAAGCGGCCATAGACTCCGCACACCGGGCAGGCTAGGCAGCCAGTAAAAATGGGGGAAGTCTCTACTATACATTTTTAACATTTATCACAAAGTGAAACTCTACTGCGTTCCTGTGAAGCAGTGAAATGATTAAACACAAATTAACCAGAATTTAAAAGTGAATAAAGAATTTGGGCTGTCAACTCAACGGTTATTGAGCCTTTGCTCTGCAAAGACCAACTGAGAACTTTTAATAAACGTTAAAACGAAACTCCTGCATCGCCTTTCTCAGCATTAACGACGTCGACAGACAGGAAGAAAGCCGGACATAATTACCCCTTTGGGTTCAGGCATGACCAGGTGGGTGCACTTCCTGTTAAGATTAAGCTGACAGTCTCCTCCATAGAAAGTGATTAACGCCCAGAGAGCATTCAGATCTGCTGGGAGCTGAAAGGAGAGGAGAAAGATGAGAATCACCCTAACTGGAATCACAGACAAAGGTCACTGACCGACAAACAGCTGCCAGTCATTCATTAAAATGTCACATATACACCCCCCAACATATGCCCTTACACTCTACTGTATATATAACCGCTGACGTCTGCATCTGTCACCGTGCCCTGATACCTGCCACTTTACTGTTGGTTGGACATTATGATTACTGTCAATGTTTAATGCCCTCTTATCTAATAAAATGTATACATTACATACACGCACTGTCTTCGGCAACCGAGCATTTCATTAAGTATAACTGTATGCGTGACAAATAAATATGATTTCATTTTGGGAAAAACACAGCCTGGAGTTTGAAGATGAGACGTCACGGCACATACCTTGGGCAGACATGCCGTAACACCGAAGAAGACCTGGCCGGATTCTGGAGAAAAACCTGTCACTCTGTAAACCACACACTAAGAAAAATGCACTATGCATAAACCTTGACCTGAAAAGGGTACGTGTACAGAAGTCTCTGTTAATAATTTCATATGACGTCAATGACAGCGAAACAGATATTCCACATTTGAAATTACTTGATCAGCAAATGGTGTACACAACAGTCCCACATGCATCCATCCATCTTTTAAGTGCAAATCCTGGTCAGGGTCACAGTCAACATAACGCACAAGATTGGGGTACGACTCCATCACAAGGCACACAAGCACGCACAAAATGATCCCCCACAGATAATTTAGAAATGCCAACTAGTTGAACTACAGAGGGAAACAGGAATGCTTGGAGAAAACCTGCCCACGGGGAGAACATACACATACAACACACACAGAGTGGAGGTGAGAGATGAACTCCCAACCCAGGAGGTGTCAGTTAACATTGCAAAGCAGTGAGCCACCGTGGTGTTCAGTACTAGGCATCCTGAGCAACAAACATTGCAGTTTGGAAAATTTCATACGACACATGCATTTACGGTGGAAGGCAGGATGTAACCATAAAAAGCCCATCAGTGGTGAAGGGCTTTATGCAAGCCTGTGTACCCAGACAGACCATGAGGGCTCAGGGATTGTGGAAGGATACGGAAGCAAGTCTCCACATCGGACAGACAAAACTACCCAAGAAGGCTGAAAGGAGAAAACATACAGTATTTAAACAAAAAAAAAAAAACCCTCACTTAGCCAAAATTACTTGCTTTCACAAGGAACAAAATGTCATTTGAATGACCCTATTTAGGCAGTCATTGTACCTGACTTTGTGTTGTTACTGGTACCTGAACTACCTCACAACTGCATCCACGTACGGAACTCTAGTTAACAATTTATGCTGGATGAATAAACATTTCTGCTCTTAAACAAGTCATCTAAGTTTAAGTGCTAAATGTGTGCATGTCAGTCTGTTTTTGTCACATCACACAGGTCAGTCTATCACAACACAAATGAATCTGCAACAAGCTTCAAGAATTTTTTCTGGGGGGGGGGGGGGGGATGCTGAACTTCGGCACAGAGCGAACCTTGACGACAGGCAGGTCAAAGACCTCTCGAGACTCTCCGACTTCAGGGTTGTCCCCATCCTCGGCAATGATGTGTGTGGCCAGGGCATTGTAGGAGACCTCCTTAGCCTTCCCCGCCTTTAATAGCTGTACCACCTAAAGATACACGTGCAGTTATCCCTCCATTGCACAAAGCACACATGTGCAAGGCATGACGCTCTTTGGTTTGCATAATAAGAATTAAGATCTTAACCATACATTTTATGCAGACATTGTCATATCAACCATTTGTTTACATTTACTTTTGTTATAAACCAAAACCTATGTCACTTTTAACATACGAAAGGTGATTTACTCCATGTGATGTCAACGATCACGGGTCAACACATGGCATATGAAGCACAGTGGCTGCAGAGAAGGTACTTTTCAAGCATGTTTTGAAACCAGCGTGTTTTATTTTTACAGCAGCTGCCACTCTAGCGTCCCTCACTGTCGCACTATATGGCAGGAAGTCACAGCGCGCGACGCAGGGAGCCGAGCGCTTATGACGCCGTTCTGCGCATGCGCAGAATGGAGCGCACAATTCAGCAAGAAGCTGCAGTCAATCAATTAAAACACGTACGGCTCATTTGCGAGGCATCGCTTAGGAAAGAAATTCACACCGATAGGAACGAGAGAAAACGGACTCCGTTATATAAAATGTTGTGCAACAACTCGATCGGCAGTTTATAGCTTTAGCCAGCTAGCTACAAACAAGGCAAACAGTTGCACAGCAATGCAGAGTGGTAGCTATGAACGCTCTTGATTATAAAAGGCAGTTTGAAAGATAGCGATTACGATTATAATTTACGCACGTGAAAATTATTCAAATGCATAAGAAACAGCCCTCCCCCCTATTTAACTATACTTGTTAAGGTTTTTGATAAATGAGCACTGATAGCGAGTTAGCTATGTAGCTTTAGGATCATTTCACCTTTTGCTCAATATCCCCAACCACGTAGAATTTAACATCTTTAAATAGCTCGTCCGGAACTTTCAGATCCTCATCCGACATTATTTTGAAGAACGTAAAGATCCAGTGAAAAGAGTGACCGAACAGCGAGCATAAAACAACCCAATGTTATTTTCCTAGCAATATTTCTTCCTCTAACAGTACATAAGCGCCAAACAGTACTAAGCGCGCTTTGGGTCGTCAGCATTAGTCTCCGTAGGGGTGCGCCAATGACTTTGTGGTCATGTTTGCTCATTTCGAAGGGTTTCCCCTGATTTGGGGCAACTATACCTGATTATAAATTCGACATATGCTATTTGTGTGTGCATCCCAGAGGCAGCGCGGTTCTGTCTTATTTACTAGTCTGTTGTATTGTTCCGTCCCCCCCCCATGAATGAGAGATTGAACAGTGGTGGGAGGAGCCACTTTCTGAGTTTTGGGCTTTGACGGTATGGCGCCACATCTGTGTGTCGAAGGCGGTGTGCCGTGACTGTGACAGAAAGACGCAAAATTCTTACTGATTTCTGCAAATTGGGTTTACTCTCGCTTGTCCATGAGATAACATTTTGTCCCAGGAGGATTCGTTCTTAAACTTGTCACGTAATTAAACCAATATGGCGCTCCATATATGATTCAGCTAAAAATCGCCAAAGTTGCGACGCGTAAATGTAAAGTTTTGTCTGGAAGTTTAATTTCTATTTCGTATTCGCCGTGTACGATTTTATATCGAGATCAGACGCTGTGTCCCAGTGTGTACTTGCTTTCTCCAGAGCAGACCCCCTTCTGCACGGTGGGGGGTTGAGTGTTACTGCCAGTCTATCGTAACACCGTAATTACTACTGATTCATCAGAGGCTTACAGTGCCTTTTACAAATATGAGAATCTAAACAGACCCAAAGGAGATAGTTTAAGAGGTGCTTTTTGGAGCTAATTTTAGAAATGGGTATTTTATGTATTCACTGTAGGCAAAGACCTTAAATGCAGGACCTAAACTAGCGCTATCTGCCCAAACACAACCCCAAATCAGAAAAAGACAGGACGGTATGGAAAATGCAAATTTAAAAAAAAAAAAAAAGGTGATTCTTAAATTTACTTTGACTTTAATTTCATTGCAGACAGTATGAATCCAAGGCATTTCGTGTTTTGTCTGGTCAACTTCATTTCGTTAATATACATCCATTCCTACATTTCAGGCCTGCTATACATTCCAAAAAAAGTTGGGACGGTAAAGCATTTACCACTTTGTAATGTTGCCATTCCTTCTCACAACACTTAAGATGTTTGGGCACTAAGGATACCAAGTGATGAAGTGTTTCAGCATTATTTTGTCCCACTCTTCCTGCAAACACCTCTTAAGGTGTGCAACAGTACGGGGTCATTATCACATTTTGTTTCAAAATTCTCCACACATTCTCTATTAGAGACAGGTCAGGACTGCAGGCAGGCCAGTCCAGTACACGTACCCTCTTCCTCCACAACCATGCCTTTGTAATGCATGCAGAATGTGGTTTTGCATTGTCTTGTTGAAAAAAACATCCCTGGATGTCGTCTTGACGGCAGCATATGTTGCTCTAAAATCACAGTGTACTTTTCTGCATTAACACTGCCATCACAGAAGTATGAATTACCTTTACCTTTTTGTCTTTGGTCTGGAGCACACGACATCAATTTCTTTCAAAAAGAGATCTGGAATACCGATTCGTCTGACCACAATACACGTTTCCACTGTGTGATGGTCCATCCCAGATGCCTCCAAGCCCAGAGAAGTCAACGCCACTTCAGGACATGGTTAACATAAGGCTTCTTTTTTGCACAGTAAAGTTTTAAGCAGCATTTGTAAATGCAACTCTGCATTGTAGTGCTTAAGAAAGGTTCTCCAAAGTAATCCCTTGCCCATGTGGTAATATCAGCTATTGATGAATGATGGTTCTTGATGCAGTGCTGTCTGAGGGATTGGAGATCACGGATGTTCAACTTAAGCATGCACCTTTGCCCTTTACACACTGAAATTCCTCCGGATTCCTTGAATTATTTAATGATATTATGCACTGTAGAGGGAGAAGTATGCAAATCCCTTCCAATCTTTCTTTCAGGAACATTGTTTTTAAACATTTTAATAATTTCCTCATATTTGTTGACAAACTGCCAATCCTCAACCCCTCTTTACCCCTCAAAGAGTCAGCCTTTTGTCGATACTGCTTTTGTACCAAATCATGATTACAATCACCTGCTGACATCACTTGTTTCAAATCACATCATTTATTTTTTTACCTCATTCTTAGCCCTAAATTGCCCACTTTTTTTAGAATGTGTTGCAGGCCTGAAATGCAGGAAAGGATGTAGATTAACAAACAAAATGAAGATGACCAAACAAAACATGAAATATCTTGGGTTCATACTGTCTGCAATGAAAGAAAAGTTAAAGTAAATTTAAGAATCACTGCGTTTTTTTTTTTAGTTGCATGATCCATACCGTCTCAACTTTTTCTGATTTGGGGTTGTACTTGTGTGTGAGTGAATGACAAAACAGTGTTTATTTGTATAGCTGTGCTCAAACATATCCAACATGCAATTTACTTGGATGACACTTCTGTCAGAATATACACTTTTATAAGATTAAACCTTTCACATCTTTGAACAGCTCCAAAGCTAATTCCAGGGATCCAACAACAAGCCTACCTTTTGGGATAAAATCCAAAACCATTTACTCACAGTGCAATCTCCTTAGTCACTGCACCTCCTGCTGCTTTGTAATGCAGTTCGGGAGCATGCTGGTGAACTTTTCTCGTGGCACTTCTGACTTTAAAACCAAGACTTCACCGATGGGGTTGGGGGTGGGCGGTCGTCTGCATTGGTGTTTACATCTGCTGCCTCTGCGGCTTGATTAGGCTCAAGTGTCTGTGAATAACTCCACTTCCTGTCATTGGTATTCATGCCTGTCAAGTTCATTGGCAACCAGCAAAACGCAAGAGTGTAGTGACTGGAAACACAGAACCATGGATAAACAGTTCAAGACATTATCACTATCATCATCATCCTCATTTCAATTATTATTAACAGTATTAGTAATAATAATTAAACCATATATTCTATTAATTTACATTTTATTTTATATCCTATAATTAGGTCTAATGGTGTTTGGATGACAAAACACCACTGGCACTTCACTTTCCTTTCTCCAAGCTGCTTGTTCCATGTCACCATTTAAGTCTTTTTGCCTGACCATTTAGCAGTCACTACAATTCGTTCTTTCTAGGTGTGTTTACATGGGTTTTGCACTTCTACATTTGCTGATTTTTTCTATGGCAATGTGAAAATAAACACCTAAAGATCTGATGCTCTGGAGCTCTCCCCGAAAACGCTATTGAATGCTCCTTTTAGGTGGACACGGATGAATGAAGGAGTTTAAGTACCTTGTGATATTCTTCATGAGTGACTGTAAAGCCTAGATCATACTTCACTTTTCTGTGCTCCATCATGGTCCACACACTGTGTGCATGATGTAAATTTTATCATCAGGGGTTTGTGTGCAGGCTTTGACTGGATCTCAGGTCTTTTGTTCTGCCTCCTTCACTCGTTTCTTATCCTCCTATATATATCGGAAATACTTCCAAATTCCAAATGTTGAAGGGTCCCTATACCATAAGAGAGGAATAGGAAGCCAAACGTTCCTTTAGATGTTGCCTTCAGATTACAGAAATGGGAGCTGTGTTATTGATCACGTCTGTGTTACAGAGGTGGGATCTGTGTTACTGTGCAAGGTCTGTATTACATTGGTGAGAGCTGTGTTACTGAGCACGTCCATATTACAGAGGTGGGAGCTGTGTTGCTGAACAGGTCTGTGTTACATTGGTGGGATCTGTGTTAGTGAGCATGTCCGTATTATAGAAGTGGGAGCTGTGTTACTGAGCAACGTCCATGTTACATAGGTGAGAGCTGCATTACTGAGCAGGTCTGTGTTACATGAGTGAGAGCTGTGTTACTGAGCAGGTCTGTGTTACATGAGTGAGAGCTGTGTTACTGAGCAGGTCCATGTTACAAAGGTAGCAGCTATGTTACTAAGCAGGTCTGTGTTACACTGGTGAGAGTTGTGTTACTAAGCAGGTTCGTATTCACAGATGGAAGCTGTGTTGCTGTGCAGGTCCGTATTACAGAGGTGGGAGCTGTGTAACTGAGCAGATCTGTGCTACAGAGTTATGAGCGCAGGGTAATGACGGTCTGGTCATGGCTCCATCAGATGCCACATGTGAGTTCACACCCTTAATTCTTGTGTTTTCATATACCCCAGCACAATTTATAGTGAACTCTGATAACTTTAATCAAACAATACACTGATCAACGTTACACCAGCCTCCCCTTAGCCAGCCAGCCCACAGTCTTGTTTTAGGTGACCAGGTGTACAAGCTCTTTGTTTAGCAGCCGTCTTCTACTGTGAGAGTGTGGTCAGGAGAAACAATGGAGGTTCTGGAGTCCTGCTTGGAGGTGACAGACTGGGACTTGTTTTGTGGGCTGTGTGGTGAGGATATTGATTGGCTCTCTCACTGCATCATTGACACCATCAGCTTCTGGGCAGACATAATTGTTCCCTGGAAAACACTTTGTTCTTTCCCAAATAACAAGATCTGGATCCTGAAGGTTATCGAAGCATGCTGCAATGCTAGGGCTACTCTAATGGGAGATTAGTAAGAAATCAGATCTGTATCGAAAAACTGGAAGATTGCGGAGAGGAAAGAGAATGTAGGGGAGGACCAAATGTAAGCTGGAAAATAACGGCAAGAAGGAGATAAGGAAAAGGCTGAGGAAGATCACTCTCTATGGCAATGTGGATAGTCCTGATAAGGCGGGAACCAAAGATAGGTAGACAAGTTGTTCTTTAACAGAGGCATCCTCAGCCCAACTGGGGATGGAGTCACACCTGTCTTGGTCAACACTCTGGAAAAACAGAGGAGCTGGTAATAGACTTTGGGTGGAATAAGGTCTGACTGAGCACATCTGGACCATTCATGGAGAGAATGCAGAAATGCTTCAATTCTGTAAGTATCTTAGCATTTTTGATAACAGGATGAACTGGGATGGCAAGAGGGAGGCACTTTACAAAAAAGTATAGAGTCCACTGTTCCACTTGAGAAAGTCAAAGATCTTTGGTGAGTGCAGCAAAGGGCTATATCTAATGATATACATACATACTTGGATGATGCGTAGCTTAGTGGGTTCGGGCTCTGTGCTCTTGCTTGGAAGGTTGTGGGTTCGAGTCTTGTGGCCAATGAGCAAGACCCTTAATCCCAACTCCTCCAGATGTGCTGGTTGCTACCTGACCCTAAAACTTGCTCACACCTGTTTGTCTGTCTTTCAGTTAAAGGAGATATTTTATTAGAGTTGAATGAAATACAACTATGCTCTCCTCTTGCACCAGTCCATCATAGCTGGTGTCTTGTTCTTCAGTGTTGTTTGCTGGAGCAGTTATATCAAGGTGAAGGGGGCTTGTAGCCTGAACAAACCTTTGTCACAGGACTCAGTCTGGACTACTTGGAAGTTGTGGTAAAGAGAAGAATGGAGACTAAATTGTGCTCCATCTTGAATAATGAGGCTCCATTTTGCCTACAGCCATTTGTTTATTTAGCATTTTTGGGCTCCATAATGTCCCTCGCGCTCATACACCTTGGTGGATACTAGCTAATCCACTGAGGATGAAACTTCAGCAATGATAAACTGAGGTTCTTATAAGGGTGACTAAGGCTAATCAGTTTTTTCCCTGTTATTAACAATTCTCTTAGCTGACAACTGTACTCAACATTAATGCAGCAGATAATTTACTGACAAAATGTGGATTAGATGTCCTGCTTAATTAAGGCCCTCATTAAAATACTATACATAATACTTAACTATACTTTGAAGGCTGTCACACAACTGATCTGTTGAATCAGTGCTCCGTTTAATAGAGCAATCAAGGCAATGTGCTATTTAAAATAACCACCAATGGAAATGAAAACGGAAGTGCTGTGTATTGTGCTAATAATCAAACGCCCCGGTTCATTGTGGAAAGTAAAATGTGACACCCTGTTCATGTTCCGCTTTAAGGGAAGAAACGAAAGAGTGCTTCAAATATATAACCATTTAAAAATCAATAGTCATCATTTTTAATGGTTTAATCGCTGCCACAATAAATAAGTTTAAAATACAGAAACGTGTTCCATCGTGTCGTCCTTTTACTCTTTAGCTGAAAAGCGACTGAAATCGCAAATCAAAAATCATGGAAGCATGCTCCTACTGTTATTAAAATGAAAATTAAATATTTACAATTGCACTTCCTTATCTATTGAGCAGAATACCTGAAAATGCCTCTATAAATATTGCAATTTGTATGATAACGATGCAGTGATCGATTTTAAGTGCATTCCCAAACCACACCACCCTAAGAGTACTCGTGCTCCTGCCGAAATTCAAATCGAATTTTAAATTGGATTTACGGTTTTATTTTGGGAGTTCTGGACAGATGACCTGCGCTAAATTGAAGACGAAAATGCAATCTTTTCTCCAGCCCGTTCAGCTTCACGTTGTCTGACATTCAGTTTTAGTGTCTAAGGACAGCTAAGAGCGAGGAAGGCAAATCTGCCTTCACTAAGAAGACGTGCCGTGGAGTTACAGCTTGCTGAGATCTTTTTATACAAGGAATGGACAATATAGCTGCTCACCAAGATCTTCAGTAAATAGACCATGATCTGTAGAGGCACAAGCCAAAACTGTTAATGAATACCTGAAGTTTGAACTTGACCCACGTCTTCAAATTTTATCCTCCATCACGAAGCATTTTTTCGGCTAAGGAAAAGGATCCATTCGGACAACGATAATTAGGCAAAAAATATGCGCATTTGTAATTTATTGCACTTTTTTTTCTACGTTCAGGAAAAATCTAAATTTGCTGCAAAGGAAGACTGTTTAAGGAAAGCTACCCTGCCCCCACAGTGACATTTCTTCAGCGAACTATTGTCGTGCGGTGTAAGTGATGTGACTAATTGTCTTAAAAATTAATTAGGATTCAATCTGAACTGCATGAGGCCTCATTTATTTCTTGCAGGGAAGTGGCTTTCCCTTCGGAGTTGAATAGTGGCTTGGATTCCGAAGAAATTAATTATAAACTCCACTTTGCCGTCTGTGGCAAATAGGCAGTTCATTGAAATCAGCTGGCAGTACTGTGTATAGTATATTGATTTCATTCCGAAAAACTAAAACTTTGACGTAGCCTATTTAGTACTGTGCCGTGCTATTAAAATATAAATAGCCTTAACACGGACATGTTACATGCAATCAACTCGAATGCATATCGCTGTTTCGACTGCGCAGTTATGAGTGTAAATGGACCCCCTTTGTCAACTGTGGTTTATTCGAGTCAGTAAACACATTAAAATACAGATCATGCTGTACTGTATGTCAACTACAGCATCGGCTAAGCTCCGCTTTGATGGCTATGCACCGACACGGGGGCTGAGAACACGACGGTCTCCGCCTTTTCTGAAGGTAAGTCGTTTTTCAAAGGAGTACTGACGGAGATCTTACGGTCCAACAGCCGAGCCCATATCACTTACAGATAATACACATACAGTAACTGCGTGTGAAACTTGCCTGTGTAAATATGGGATTTTTAAAATACAACCACGTGATATAATTACGTGGGATTTAAATAAAAAAAACGACTCCTTCGAACCTCTCTCCAACAGTTTAACCAGAAATCTCTTATCTTTTGGACCGGAGTCGCCTCTTCACGTAGGCAATGACCAAAAGTCACCTCCTGTCACTCAGAGTGAGTATCTCCCTCAAAAGCAATCACATAATTGCAAATTTGTCTTCACATGTAGTTACAACAGCTTTCAGATAAGGTAGTAAATACGTGATTGACCATACACTTTAAAGCGAAGCATATATGGTCGTTTTTGCCAGGTGAACTGTCGTTTTATATGGTCGTGTTTTTATGAATTTATACATTTACAGGTGAACGGAGCATATGGCGTAAGAGAGGCATCATCAGCGACTGTCGAACTCGTGTTGCGATACTAGCTACAGCTGTTGATTCGTACTTTATCTATGCACACATCAAAACTTGTCATGGTCGTGTCAGGGAGGTTAAACACGACCTAAGCCTGGAAAATCAATCAGCTGAAAAACCGGAGTGGCTTCTGGATACTGTTTGGTGTGATAAGATGGAAATTAATATTATATCATTACTTTCTTTCACGTGCTTTTCTGTCATTGTGTTTTCTTCCAACAGTAATGTGTAAACTGGCTGATTTTTTTTTTTTTTTTTTCCTAATTGTTTTAAAATTTTGCTAGGCAGTGGCCGCGATCAAAATTAAATCCAACAGCAAGGAGTCGAAGAACACCCCTGAAACCAATTAAGAAAGCCCAGAACGACTTTAGGGCTTCCGGGCAAAAGTATATGCTTACATATTAAATCCTTGATGTGACATCTATTTCCACAGACCGCTTTGCAGTATCATCCTTGGGATGTACATATAAAATTTATTAGCTGGTGCCTTTGTCCAAAATGCATTCTTTGCCGCTGTTTTCACTGGAGAAATTCTTAAAGCGCGTTGCATGGGCGCACTGTAGTAAAGCTTCGTTTGGGCTTTGATACGGTTAACCCTCCTAAAGATTCCTTCGCTACGTCCCTTGAATTTCTGTCGTGTAGGTGATATAATTTCAGTAGCAGCTTGACCTGTTAAATATTGCATTGACAGTGGTGCATGCAAATGTGGTGTGCATACCTCTTCATTGCTAAAATAATAATACGTTTAGAATTATTAGGTGATTGTGTCGTGATGCTGGCAACAGTCAGAATATAACAGCTTAGTCTCCTGATACATCAAATTATCACAGTGAGTTGTAGGTAAAGAGTAAAATATTCTGCATCTGCTAGGATTTATAATGACTAGTGAGTCATGGGCCAGCACCAAAGTGAAAGTGATCCAATTGCTGATTTGTTAATACATCACAATGCTGCAACTGTTGCTGTAGCCAGAGGCTCCTTGGGAGGTTGTATGCAGAGATCGCTGGGCTGCGGTCAGACTTAAATCTGAAGAGACGGAGAAGGATCTGGCGTCTTACTGGAGAGCCGGCCTGTTAGATCATTTCATCTGATTATGTCTGATTATTCATGCGTCGTGTATCCTTGTCAGAGGAGTTATTAACATAACAAGTGAGGGAGATATCTGAAGACGCATGGAACAGCACCTGCTGCGAACGAGGTGCCAAGGACGACCGTGACCTTGAGATTATTATCGTGAGGTGGTCCGTCGTTTGACCAGTGTGGAGGGAGGTCAGACAGCTGTCTGTATATTTGTTTTTCTACTAAGGAAAATTGCATGAAACGTACACATTTTGCAATTCCTTTATTTTCTGTTTGCATTATTTTTCATTTATGACAAAAATATGCCATTAAAACAGGGAAAAAAGAATAAGCAGGACTAGAATGCAATATATTTGACATAATTTGGTTCTAACATTTGGTTCTCAAAACAATTTGGTTCTCATTTTTGAGCACTAAAATCCATGTCAGCTTCTCTGCAAGGATGAAAAAAATCAGTCAAACTGAAATATAACTAATTTACATTTAACAATTCTTGTATTAAGACTGACATCTCGTCCAATATGTACCCTAACATGTGCCTTAAGCTGCCTGGGATAGGTTCCAGCCCCCCCAAATCCTGACTGGGGTAAGAGATTAGGAGATGGATGGATATAGCAGTGAGTAATAATGTCTTGGACACCTGTCATATCAAAAAAGCAATTTTAGTAGACAAACCACAAACCTCTATAATACTTTAATTGTTTGTCGTCAATTGGGCTCATTCTTGATACTCCAGCTAGGTAGGACATGGCTAGAGGACTCCAGATAAAAAGTCTGATATTAAAATTAATTTGTGCTGTTTAAACAGTCATCTTTGCATTAAAGTATGGAAGGAGCATCAGCAAGGCTGCCACATTTGAAAATATTTAGTTTACAGTCTGAGAATTCTTATATAATGTTAAAGGGGAGTGTCCAGTGTGACTAATCAGAATTTAATCTGTTAACTGTAATTACATGAACTCACCTGGACATACTCATGTAGCTGTACATTAAACATGCTATTGCTTTGGTTATCAAAATAGATGTTTATAGCACCCCATGTCTGAACAAATGGTTTTACCTCACAAGACCTGTGAAAATGTCAAAGTAATATTTTCAGACAGCCAATTGAATCATGCCACTTACTGGCTCTTCTCTCAATTTTATTCTTTATGAATATGATGCCTTTGCAGTCTCCTTGTCAGATATTTCAGTAACTTTAATGTCAAGGAAGGAGTTATTAAATTTAATTTTTTTTCTCCTTAACTGCCTTACAAGCCATTCCAAAATTATGCTTTGACTGAATGAATAAAACAGGTCTCACCTTCTACATCTTATCCAATGACTCAGTTAATAAACATGGGATTATACAACATCAGGAAGTAAAATTTTCTTCTGACCCAAAACATAATGTGAGATGGTATTTTGCTCTTTAAATATAATTCATTTTACTGTAAATCATAAACTACCAGACAGTTTGTCTAATGTGTGTGTCTGATTGATCTTATATCCTCTGTTTAATACCCAAAAACAAGAAACAGGCTATCAGCTAATTGTTGTCATGTAACTACAGTCACATAAATGATATTTCCTGTCATTGCTTTAGTTAAAGTCACAGTATAGAGCGACAGGTCAAATTAAAAACCCATTTTCCTCTAAAAGCCAAAAGAAACAAAGTATTTGGTGAGTGTGTGTCCTCTGCTAGCAAGCTGGCTTTCCAAGATGCCACGTTGCCAGGGCGTGGGCCTCCCCCTTCATAGCAGGGGACAGAGAAGACGATGTCCTCAGATGCTGAAAGACAAAGCAGGACTTCTGTAGGGAGAAAGAGTCACACCAGCATGCCAGAAAGGACAGCAGCACCTCTGGCTGTCTTAAATCAGGAGCAGTCAGCGCCTTGAGGGCTGGATTCCTGACGGTTTCAAAAAAAAAACTCTTTAATTAGCGATTGATGGACATGAAAAACCCAGGTGAGGTGCCTTACTATCCAATTAATTGCTTGAGTAAAGCAATTAAATGCTGGGGTTGTATGAACGCGGCACACCCTGGGGCCCTGAAACAAAGGGGTTAGGTAGCCCTATATTCCATGTCCCCAGCCACATCTGTGGCCTGTCACACTGTGTCACTGTAGGGAAGCTTCCTTCAGGTCTGACATGTCTATATTAATGACATAACCATGGACTCGATTAGTATGATGTATTTTAATTGTACAAATATGGTGTGTGCCTTAGTTGTGATTTGTGTGTCTATGTACTTTTCTGAGGACTATTTTGAGTTTATGAGAATATGCCGGTAGTATTTCTATTATGAGCCTCTATGGCGGTAAATGGGATCCTTATTGTAGTATGGTGGGTTACTGAATTGTGCTGTAGTAAGTCAATGAACATTTCAAAATAGGATGAATTATTAAGATGATGTAGTTTGATTTCCCAGTGCTTGTGCAGGACTATTCCAGGTTGCTGTGTTTGACTGTGTGCCCCATGATGGATGGGTGTCCTGTCCTGGGCATCCCCTGGGCTAGGCTGACCCCTTCCTGGGGAAGGGGTTGTGGAAGATGGATGGATCGCTCATCATATGTGGGTGGGAGTGAGAACAGGAACTGGAGTCATCTGCTGTTTGTATAGGACTCCTGTATATAAAATACTTTGTATTTTGGTGAGTCCTGACTGACACCCGACTCACTGGGTCATTTATTATGTAAATTCATTCATCCTTCCATCCACTTGGGTCATGAGGTCATATGCCAAATAGAGTTAGAATTACTAGTTTATTTTTGGTTCTGTGACCCCCAGTATTAAAAAGGAAAGTGCTGAACAAAAAAATAGTGAAACTTTGTGATTTTACTGCTTCTGGGATGACTGAACAGGGCACTGGTGTCTAGATCTGTTTGGTTGGCTTGCTGGGAAATCACACCTCTGGTTTGTCTATAGAATGTCACCTGAGTGGGGGGGGTAAACATCTCTCTTCCTCATGAAATGCCACATCCCAGGTTTTAACCTCATGACCACAAGGACGACCATGCAAGCGCCACATGAACAGAGTGAGGACAACATTTGGCATCCCCAGCCATAGACAAGTGAGGCAACTGCGCTAATCACTGAGCCGATGTGCTACCTGCCTCCATGCACTTTACATATTCCACACCACTGAACTATTTGTGTACAGCTGCGATAACGTCTAGTCCATCTCTCTTGCGAAACATTCATGTTTCCTACTCAGACTGATCACAGGTCAAGTAGAATAGAGAAGGAACCTTTCTGCATGTGGACTGATACAGACCCTAAACATGTGTTGCAATAAGAATCATATTAGACACGTGAATTAGAGAGCGAACCTCCCGCCAGTCTTTCTCCTCAGGTTCCATATTTCACTTTAGGGTTGATGTCCCAAGTTAAAAATATCACACTTGCCCATAAGATGCCATTTATTGTAGTAGTTACTGAAGGACTTCTTTACGCCGCTGATTACTGAAGGGTATGATTCAGACTATTAGTAATCATAGATTGTTTAAAAGAGCTAGTGATTTTAGGGTTATTAATAAAATCATTCTGCTTCAGCCAGAGAGCTGCTTTATACCAAGGATTTATGGTAAAAATATCTTTACTTATTCCTTGCACAGATCAGTTGGAGCCGTGACCAGAGCCAGTGAGCCGTTTTTTGCAACATTTACTGATGTGGTTTGAGCTAATTGGAAAAATGGGGGGGCTGGTAAAAAGATTCCCGTACTTGCTGTGGCAGTGCTGAGTTTCTGTATAAATACCTACAGGGCCTGTATACACACCTGTGTTAGTATTGCATATGCATGGATGAATCTGTGCCATCTTGTGTGGGTTTATGCCTGACTCTGAATGTTTCTTAACTCTTCAAACTGAGTACAAATTGATGTGTATCAATGCTTCTCTAGCGTCTAGAAGTCAACGTGCACACACATCTTTCCAAGTCTCTGGACCACATTTGTTACATCAGAACATTCAGTCATAAACTAGGCATGCATGCTTTAACATGTATATCTTTATTAACCTGAATGCTGTATTCATGTGAAAGCTACCATTTTCTCATTTCTACTGCAGGATGAATCCATCAGGAGATCTTGACCTTCTGTGAGTGGAACGTCTCTGAGATCCAGGTTGATAAAATGATTAGCAACATTACCTGGGCTACCTCAGCCAATCACAGCTCAGGGGCAGGAAACCTGTACCGCCCATTTTCAGTGTTCAGCATGCTTACGCTGACCCTCCTGGCAGTGCTGGTGGCAGCCACGTTTGTGTGGAACGCACTGGTGCTTGCAACCATCCTGAGGGTGCGCACGTTCCACCGCGTTCCCCATAACCTGGTGGCCTCCATGGCAGTGTCAGACATCATGGTGGCCACCTTGGTCATGCCGCTTAGCCTGGTCCACGAGTTGAATGGACGGCGCTGGAGGTTGGGCAGGGCCCTCTGCCATCTCTGGGTCTCCTTCGACGTTCTTTGCTGCACGGCCAGCATCTGGAACGTGACTGCCATCGCTCTGGACCGCTACTGGTCCATCACTCGACACCTGGAATATACCCTGAAGACCAGGAAGAGGATCTCCAACATAATGATTGCTCTCACCTGGCTTCTGTCGGCGGTCATCTCTCTGTCGCCACTCTTCGGTTGGGGTGAAACCTACTCAGAGAACCGCCTGGGCTGTCATGTTAGCCGGGAGCCCTCCTACACCATCTTCTCCACCGTGGGAGCCTTCTACCTGCCTCTTTGCGTCGTGCTGTTCGTTTACTGGAAGATATACCGGGCAGCGCGGTTCCGCATTGGCTCCCGCAAGACTAATGCTGTCACTCCGATGGCTGAAGTTGTCGAGGTACAGCTGGCTATTTTAAGGGCTTTGAAAAAGTTGCCATTTCAAACACAGCATGTGTGCATTGTGTCTTCTCCAGAGACAATATTTACTGCATCTATTGATTATTAATCTCAAAGGAAAATGTAGGCATTAAAGCAGCAATTAATATAAAGTGGACATGACACAATATAAACAGCTACAAGCAGCAGAAATGACTGCAAAGTTCAGTGTCCATAGAACAGGGTGTTCAAAACATCTGGATGTTGACACATGACAGAAGGTTTGAACAATGACTGAGTGCATAAATGGGGGTAATAGCATTGCAGAGAGGGCAGGTAGAGCCACTGGAGACAACAGGGAGTGCTTGCATCATGGGCATAAGAGGGAACAAAATTCACAGCAGAATTAAATATTAGTTCAAATCCCAGATGGTGGGTTACAATGAAGGGGGATTTCCGAACGGCCAGGTGCTACAGTAATGAAGACATCATCCCACTGTGTCTTACTTACATCATGTGATGTAAGTAAAATAACCATGGTACCAAAAATAAAGCCACCCTAGAAATGTATAGCATGTTAAACGTAGCTAGCAGAGAACGATTCCCATAGCTTTTACTGACAACAACTAACCTTAGAAAACAGTAGTTTATAATAACAATCACATCCAAAAATTGTTAATGGAAGAAAGATGAAAAGATGGGCTGCAGAGTCAAATCTTTGTTTGTCACCATAGTGGACACCCTAGGGCAAGCCTTTAGGTTCAAGGGTCATCACGTGGACCACGTTGTAGCAGAGAGTTCTGTGTGTCTTCTGGTGGGGAGGATGTCCATAATATATATACTCAACCTTTACCAAGATCTGATTGCAGGACTGTGACTGTCCATCTTCAGATTTCCTAGCAACTCCATGGAATGTTATGGGATGTCGCAGGCAATGTACATGCCATAGGAAATGTATGGTCTAGGACAGTTGGTGTCTGTAGGATTTTATAGGACTTTTTTGACCCTAATAGGTCTATCAAAACAAGAAACAGGGTGAAACAACCCTCCACTGTCATGCTGTATTAATGATTAGGGTTTAATTAGTGACCTGCTGACCTCATGCCTTGCATTGTCCTGTGGATGAGGTCACACGTGGGGGTTGGTGGGTGGGCAACATGGAGCCTTTCGGTGCTGACTGGCCTGCAGGCGAGTCAAGTCAGACTTGAATAGGGTACATAATTGATCTGCCTCATCTGCAGGACAAGTGGTCCCAACAGGGTCTCAGATTCAAGGAAAATCCAGCTTCCTGTGATTTCCCAGCCATATCTGTGCTGTTCAAACCTCCAGCATGAAATCATAAAAAAAAACCCAAAGTAAAAGTTACATTTAGGTTTTACATGTGGTGTTCCAGTTGTATTCAGCTCAATGACGCCCACACCTGTGAGCCCAAAACAGCCGTCGTCAATGGTTACACAGACCAACCAGTGACACTCAGCTGTTGTTCAGCCATGGCTGTCAAGTAGAAGGCAAACCCAGGGCATTTTCTCAAGTCACTTGCCTGCACTGTGATTAACGCTGCCTCACAGATTAATTGTCAGAACGCCCTCTCTGTTGAACCGTGAAGTGGGATTTTAATGGGTTAAATTGAACTTGAATGTACTCTGAGGTTCCATTGTGGTTTTTGTATTTCCTGTTTCATGCCCATTTTCAGACGATAAGTGGGCTTTTTCCATCTGGAAGATTTCATTTTTTGTTTCAGCTCTTTCTGATTGTTGCACAGTTCAGTCTGAAGACTAATTGGCCGAACACACAGCTGACCCCCATTCATCCAATTAGGGATTTTCGACTTCCTAGGGACCGAACAGGACCGTGCCAGATAGGCTCCATGTCTTGTGTGTTACACAAAGGAAGATTAAAGGGAAGACTTGTAAAATAGTGTGCTCTGAACGCCATGAATAGTGCAGCACAGACTGAGATAAATAATGTCATTATCAGAAGTTAACACCAAAAACGGGGATATTCGGAATAATGTTGGTAATACTAATTATTGCCACTAGCACTTTAGCATCTGTACTGGGGTGGCACGATCGTCTCTCACTTTCAGGGTTGTGGGTTTGATTCTCGCCCCTGCTCCATTTTCGGGTAAAAATGTGCTAAGGTGACCTGGCATCTCTAAATTACCTTTAGTGTGTGAGATCATGCTGTGCCGAGGTCCCAGGTATCCCCTGCCTTGTGCCCTGTGTTTCCTAGGAGAGCCACCAGGCTCACTGTGACCCTGTGAGCTAAATAAGTGGTTATGGAAGCTGAATGGTGGTGTCATTGGCTTTGTAATTTCTGGATGTCTTCATATTTATATTTGACTCTAGTGAAGCTAGTTTATTAAGTGCCTGTTTGGCACACCCTGCAGGTGAAGGAGGCGTCCCATCAGCCCCAACTGGCATTCCGCACACGCCACGCCACAGTGACCTTCCAGACGGATGGGGATTCCTGGCGGGAACAGAAGGAGCGGCGTGCAGCACTGATGGTGGGCATCCTCATCGGGGTCTTTGTGCTCTGTTGGATCCCGTTCTTCACAGCGGAACTCGCTGAGCCGCTGTGCCACTGCGACATGCCGCCACTATGGAAGAGTGTCTTCCTCTGGCTGGGCTACTCCAACTCCTTCTTCAACCCGCTCATCTACACCGCCTTCAACAAGAACTACAACAGCGCTTTCCGGAACCTCTTCAGTCGGCAGCGATGAGAGGCTAGTGCAAATCTCCATGGGTTTGTTTTGCTGGCTCGAAAAGGCACCTTGGGATCTATTTCTACCTGCCTGGGCTGAAACTTGCCTGCTGAGAAGGTCCAGTAGGCGCTTAACATTAAACAGACAGGAAACCGGAGAAGGACAAATCCGTCGACTCTCAGGAGAAGCCCAGCAGATATTTGCGGAGCCCACCATCATGTTGCTCAGTCACATGCTCAAAATGCTTCATTAACTGTGGAGGAGCTGTGCTCATGGTAGAGCTGTTGAGGGTTTTACAAAAGGATCACCTTCAAGATATCTGAACAGAGACTCGATGATGTTGAGATCTGGGTCCTATGGAGGCCATACCATCTCTTCCTGTAATCCCAGACTGAATCAGTGATGTTGAGAGCAGGGTTCTGTGGAGGCCATACAATCTCTTCATGTAAATCCAGACTGACTCGATTGATGTTGAGATCAGGGCTCTGTGGAGGCCATACCATCTCTTCATGTAATCCTAGACTGACTGAACTGAAACCAAATATTGCATTGCTTTAGATAATTTTCTGTTTATGCACTTTATTAGTTAATTGATAAATGAAAACTATTTATTGCATTGCTTTTGAAAGTATCCTCACAATTTCTCACAAATGTTTAAAACTTCTACACAGTATTGTATATGTTGTATGTTGCCTTGGTTGGAAATGTCCATTGAGTAAAAGATAAGCAGAAATATTTAAAGCATGAAGGGAATACTTTTTGTTGATGATCAGTCTTGGGTACTTTTCATGTGGTTTTAATAAGAAGTACAGAGCTTGTTACCAAGACCAGGCTTGCACTGTAAGTGGTAGAAATCCACACTCTTTCGGGATTCCATAACTAGAGCTAAAAAAAATTTAAATGCCAATTTGATTGAGCACGGTTCTAAAGAGGGGCTCTTGTTACACCACAAAGCATTTGAAATCTTAAGCGCCTTTCTGACACTGCAGGCAGGAACACGTACCAGGGGTGTACTGGAAGCTAGGCCCAGTTGTGCTGTCTCTCTGTTGAATAATGCAGGACTGTATTAATGATCTGATTTTTGAGAGCTGAATCTATCAGTATTGAAACATTAACCTTTTGGTTGAGAATATATTTTATGAAATAATATTGAAATCATGCCTGCCAAAATCTGTTTACTATCTAAGGTGATTAATACAATTGGTTTAAATGATATTTACATATTCATTAAAGGAATCTAATACTCACACAAATTAGGTTCCGTACATTCAAAAACGATTAAGTAAGGTAGTTAAGTTCAGGAGAAAGTACAGCAACAAAGCACAGTCAACAGTTAAGGCTTATGACAGTGTGTTGTGGTCACATTTTTATTGTGCTCTACTTGAGACCCAGAGGATGGACATTAATGGAGATTTTAACAGAGAAAGAATATGGAAATTATGGAAAACCAATGCAAGAGAAGATGTAAGATGTCCTGATAATCCTCTCACAATTTTTTTCTGATCTTGCCTTTCCACAGGTATTGCCGACTGTATCTGGCCAGCACTGCAATGAGATACTGAAATTAAATATTCTAACCCCCCCCCACACACACACACATGCAGCGTAATTATCCCCCTTGAGTATGCTTTCTGGAAAACATAGAAAAGTATTTCTTTATCTCTGCCAATCCTCCTTACTTTAAAGTGCCGCCAGAAATTGGATGGAGCAGCATGTTTCATCGATTGATTCACATTTTACAAACATGGACTAGTGAAAAACGGCTGGTTTTTCACCCTGAAAGGTTTGATCTTTGTAAGAACTCTGTCTATGATTTCAGGGTTAAAAAAGTGAACAAAAAACAAAACAAGGCATCGCTAAACATGAGTCTGACTTTAAGATGAAGAATATTCATGCTGTAAACCATTTGCTTTCTGCATGATAAATAAAACCCTTTTCACACGGCAATGTTCTGCCTTGTTTGTTCTATAGGTAATCAAGGATATCCTTTACATTACATATGTAACTACAGGGGAGGCACGGTACCCTCAGACCTCCATGGTTGGGGGTTAAAATCCCACCTCTGGCTCTGTGTGCATGCTCTCCCTGTGCTTCGGAGGCTTCCTCCGTGTACTCCGGTTTCCTCCCACAGTCTAACGATATGCATTATAGGCTAATTGGTGTGGCTAAATTGTCCATAGTGTGCGAGTGTGTGTGCGTGACTGTGCCCTGCAATGGGCTGGCACCCCATCCAGGGTGTCCCCTACCTTGTGCCCTAAGGCTGTCTGGGATACTGTAGGTTCCAGGCACTCCCACACCATAATCCTGAAAAGGATTAAGCAGTTTGGAAAATGGATGGCTAGATCCAACAGCAGCAGAATCATTGGCAAAGTTGACACTGAAGAAAAAAATGTTTGCAACAAGCCTGTATAAACATGGCAGATGTACTGCTGGTGCCCCTAGACGGCAGCTGCAATGTTCATGCGCATCATCCCTGAACAAACTGCACATTTTCTGATATTCATTTACAACAATGAGCCAAAACATTATGACCACCCCCTAGTACAGGGGTGTCCAATCTCATCTGCAAAGGGCCGGTGTGGGTGCAGGTTTTCATTACAACCAAGCAGAAGCCACATCTGAGTTAACTGAAAATCAAGCTCAACTGATTAAACAGGTGGAATCAGGTGAGGCTCCTGCTTGGTTGGAATGAAGCCCTGCACCCACACCGGCCCTTTGCGGATGAGATTGGACACCCCTGTCCTAGTAGAACACCTGACTCTCCCCAGCAGAAGATGGCACACCTATTAAGATACAAACAAGAAGGGGGACATCAAAGGACTGGCATATACTGACCAGAGGCAGTTGTGCTGAATGTTCCAGGCTACTTGTCCATCCTGATGAACCAGTTCCACCCCTACATGATGAATGTCTACCCCAATGTCAAATGGTGGCTCCAGCAGGATAATTCTGCCCACCATGCTGCTAGAAGTGTATGTGAATGATTTGAGGGGCATGTTGTGAGTCTACTCTGTCTAACGTATGGTTTTTCAGTATGTTTTCTTAGTCGTTTTCTTTACTTAGTTCAGCTTATCCCTGAAGTGTAAAGCGTCACACTATAAGATCTGGAATCATCCGAAGAGGGCTGGATGGACCCAGAGACTGTAGAGAGCTTGTCTTAACAGCTGTGTTTTACCCAGGATTTTTGGATCAGAGTCCTGGGGCATCCAGGGGAACAGATTGGCAAGGTTCTTTGATGCATCTCACCTGACTACTGGGGGCTTTCAGAAAACCCGGAACATATAAAAGAGTTGCAGTGTGGTCACCCAGCAGTGCTGTCAAATGAATCCTCTTCACAAGAGACACCACCCACTCCTTCACAACCATTTGTATCCGATTGCTTTCTTAAAGCTTTAAATAGAAACCTTCCTGGAACACAAGGATATGATGGATGACCCTTGGCCTTGGGAATAAAGGCAGGTGGTTTGAGGTTCCATTCTGAACTCAGAAGCAGAATGGACTTCAATTACCAGGTGCATTAAATGTACAAGGAATTTGTTGTGGTGCCAATGGTCACAATAAACAAGCAACAAATAAGACAGTAAACAGTGTGACTCAAACGGGAAATACAGGTGCAAAGGTGCACACATGATGGACCACCAGCAATATAAATACACTAGATAAATACACACTGTCATCCATAACATGTACAGCATGTGTGCAAGGGAATGTTGCACAGCAGAAATATAAATTACAGAAGTTATGTTGGAAAACTATATCATTTACATATACAGATAAGGTTTCGGAGACATATGATTGAGCAGTATAAAATGGCTGTGGGAGAAATGAGGCTTCGAAATCCATGGTTGGTGGAAGTATCATGAACTACCAATCAATGCTGGAGAGGTTTTAAAGCCTCATTTGGCACCAACTTTGACTGGTTAGTCTGGGATGCTCCCCCCTAGTGTAAACCATTCTGGTACTGGGATTAGGCAGTATGAAGTCACCAGTGTGAGGCAGCGTGACCAAGGGGCAGGAAAGAACAGCAGTGAGATCTGAGTGACAGACCCAGGAATAGAGGATACGAAGCCAGTGTTATGGCTTGAAGAGAATCCAGCAGTGCTTTCTTTAATAAGTTAAACATGGCATCAGTTGATTGTACTGGAAAGCAGTACCATATCTTAACAGATCCTTTTTCTTGTACGACAAATTCATCTAAAAGGGCATAAAGATATTGTCGATTTTGTGTGCCAGTGAATGTTTCCCAAAACAGCAACAAAATAAGCACTCCTGGGGTTAATTGGATCGGGCGATGTCGGCTGAGATCTGACTGGCGGAATGGGAATATGAATATTTAATGAGACATCTCTTTTAGTTTATAACAGATCCTTCCCCCGTAGAATTCATGCAGTTATATGGGGCGGGAATTGAGTCCGTAACGCTGATGCACCGTTTTAAAAATGTTACGATTCACGTCCAGTTTGATTGTAATTGCCGGTTCCCTGACAGACATACTACTTCGCAAAGGGGATGACAATCAGGCTGGCAGTGCTCAGATTAGGTGTTGTTCAGCACATTCGAGTCTGTCTTCATGCATCTTGTCCTGGAACCCAGACAACTGGACATGAAGCATTCAAAGTGAATAGCGAAAGCGGAATTAAAACGCAGACAACCGGCAAACCATCATGAATGCCACGAAACTGCGCGGGTCTCCTTTATAGTCGCTCCTTCACGAACGTTTTTTGACTGGGAAATTTCCGAAAAATTAGTGGCGATTCAACATTACGTCGTTATATAATTTAGAAACACTAATGCCAAATACGGACCTCGTTTATCGATCCGTTGTCAGGTTTATTTTTTACACAATACATCAGATTCACTCGCAGATTTGTATGACTTAAAAGTTACTTCAATGTATTCTATTTATACCACATGAACTTCTTACGTTTTATTTTAGTAGGCCTAAATGTTGAATGCATCGTGAATTTAAGTATTCAGCCTTCCTAGAGAGAACATTTGTAAATAAGCAAACTTTTGAAAAATATGAATGATTAAATGCCGCTTATATGCGTACCCAATAAAGACATTTTTACTCAAAACCGACCAAGCACATGAACGTGTTTCCAGGACGCAGATTAATAACTTTTGTGACCGACAGTAGTAAGAAATGCAGCATGCCAAATCCCGAATTACTAAATCTGAACAGGGACGGATAAGACGAGGCGTCAATTTACTATCAGCTAGGTGAAGAGACCTGACAAAGCCGGGCACAGCTCGCCGGAATGGGTGTTAACATTTCCTATTTAGGAGAAGGTGAGCAGTACAGGCCGTTGTTAAGGCCACTGAAAAGAGTAAAAACTCCAGCGTGCCATTACTTTCTTGGCTTCTGTCAGTTTTTACCCTTCAACTTGAATGAGTGAATAGGACGGGAACCATGATCGTGTACATTAAATTCGTTTGCTTGCAATGACAGCGTTTGTCTGCCGTAGGCTAAGTAAACACAGGGGAGGATTTCTCTGTGTATCCACAGCAACGGCTCTACTGCTTCTAAAATTATCATCAGAAGGAACTGAGAAAATAACCTTTCATAAGAACGACTGAAATCGAGGGTTTACGGCGTAGTAATGCACTAGTGTCCAGAAGTATGTATACAAATAAACATCCTTGATATAATAATAAGCTATGCAGACACAGAACAAATAAGCAAATCCCAGGTCTATTGCATGTGATATGCAATTATCACATTATCCGACTGAAAATAATGCAAATAAATCACTAACTGCACACCTAGCACGGCAGATGAAGACGTAAACTTGCATGTTCCATGATCAGTTCAGATGCGTTTCCAAAAATACAACGGACACGTTGGTGTTTTGGTTTGTTAAATTTTGATCAGATTAAAAATTTTAGCAGAAAAGACAATCATTATCATGATGATTGATATTATTGCAAACGTCTTGAATAAACTGCAATTTTTTACAGCATGCTGTGGTGATACACAAACGAGATTGCTGAGAACATTGTTACTTTAGTTTTCATAAATCGGAACGGTAATGCGATTTAGTAATTTATATATTTTGGACATTTATACCGATTTCATTTAATTGGTCTAAGACCAATTAATTTAAAAGGCATGACAATTAATTACTACGAATATGAATATGATTGCCTTGTCACAGGACAGTACAGCTATTAACGCTGAATAATAGGTTTAAGGAGGATCAAACCAAAAATCCCTTTAGAATTCATCCTATTAATTTTTCAATTATGTTTTAAACATACATTTAGCTATCCGAATCGTTATTAACGTTTAAATTGATTAACATAGAACAAATCGCGAAGCTTACAGATTAAATAGTTCTAGTTCGATACGACAATAGCATAATTGATTTTATTGTTTTTTTTTTCTGTACTTATCATATAATTCACAATTCTATATATACATTGTAGTCATGTGCATGTGCAGTCAGAGGACCTCTAGGGGGAGCTAGAAGTTCTTGCCCTAGGTAGAATCTTGGTTAACTGGAACAGACTAGGCAGAGAGCGGGAGAGTTACATCATAGAAAAAGTATGCAGCGTTGTACAGATCGGAAAAATAAAGGTTAAAAAGACAAACGCCGCTCCGTATCATTCTTAAGCTGCCCAGAAGATATCACATCACAAAATATAGCAGGTGATTAAAAATGCTTAAAACGACACAGACGTCGAGTGAACTCGATACATTTAGTCTACGTGACTTTAATGCTTTACGTTTAGAAATAATTATCCGAATTGTGTTTAAAACTGAAATACGACGGCTGTGAAAAAAAGAACAGAAAGTTTACTACAGTAGAAACTGATGCTGGCGTTAACATGACGGTGCTCTTGCTCCTCGATCTCTGCTGCTGTTTTGATGCAGTTGACCGTTCTGCTGCATAGACTTGAATCGGCTCATGTGCGACGGTGTTTAAGTGGTGTACTTCTTATGTGAATTTGCTATTATTATGTTCAGATCTCTCACAGTGGTAATACTGCTTCAATATCACCAGTCAAATCTGGAGTGCCACAGAGACCAGTGCTTGGACCCGTATTGTTTTCCCTGTACACGCTACCACGAGGTAATATATAATAATAAAAAAAAAAATCTTTTTCACACCTATGCCGATGACACCAAAATCAATATTTCAGCTACACCTAATGATACCTCATCAACTGTCACTCTGGCTAACTGTTTTAAGAAAGTGAAGGCTTAGATGAGCTCCCTGTCACTCAACATGGAAAAAAACAGGTTCTACTGTTTGGAGGCAATAGTGCAGATCGGTCTAATATAATCTCTGCACTCAACACTGACATGCTGAACTTCCGCGTTAGTAGTTTTGCCCATAATCTGGGTGTCATTTTATACACTAGCCTCTCATTCAAAGCACATATTGACGCAGTATCAAAGGCGTGCTACTTACAGTTGTGAAATATTGCTATAAGCTCAGGCAATTGCTTTCTCATTATTAGAAAATCAAGAAACTATGCTGTAGGTTATATTACTGTAATCTACTGTCAGGAATTATGCACCCCACATTAAACACCTTACAGGCTTTTCAATATGCAGCACTTAGAATTGTTACAAGGAGCAGACTGTCATGCCTATGAGCCAGTCACACCCAGCGTACCATCGTTCCCAATCACCTGAGAACTGACCAGCCGTGTCTCATTTAGCTGCCTATTTTTACCCTGCAGTTCTGTTGCCTCACTGTGAGGTATTGAATTTCCAATGTTTACTGAGTGGTTGTCATTTTCTAAGTCTACCTGTGCCTTACCCTGTTGCATATCTGTTGATTTTGCATATTGCCTTTTGGATTTATTTGTTGGTCTGATTGCCTAGTTGGATTTGACTACTTCTGTACTCGTGACCTCGACTATAATTTTGATTTCCCCTCTGGTTCCTGGAAACCGTCTGTTCTGGCCTTGACCCTGCCTGTTTTGACAATGTCTTTGGATACCCCTTTGGTTCTTGGAAACCCCATTGATTCTGGTTTTGACCTTACCTGTCCTTTGCTCTGAATGAAGAACCTGGCTCTGCACTTGGGTCCAGCCTGTGTATTCATGACAAGATAGTTCAAACATATAGCCCCAGTTCAGTATCCTGTCAGCTGGCTTTCCCGTCCAGTGTAAGACTGACTTCAAAGTTCTTTATAAATAAGTGCTTAAAGGTCAGGCACATGTCTGCTTGATTAACTGATTAGTGTTTATAGTCTAAATCGTTCACTTAGATCTCAGCATTCAGGTATCCTTCTTATCTCACATATAAATAAAATTACCATTGGTCCTAAAGCCTTCAGTTATCAGACCCCTAAATTATGGAACAGTCTTCCAGTTGATGTATGGAATGCCAAGTTGGTCTCAGTCTTTAAGTCACGATTGAAGACCTACGAGTACTTCTTTAGTCTAGTTCACTTGCAACCTTATAATATAACACACGGTAGTTATGGCTGCTGATGCTGCTGTACATATCCTTGTGGTCCTCTGTGTTTGCCAGCAAAACATATCACATCCATCCATCCACACTTTCTTTTCCTCACCACATGTCTGAATGCTGCCCAGCATGGGCACCATCCGAGTTGGATGCAGTATTAGTCCAATGGATTGAAGTGCAACATCGTAGATGAAGTCTGCTAACAAGAAGATCCTACACAGATCAGCATGAAGAACCAGTTCACAGATGATGACTATATATGACTATATGTCACAAAGTGCATCCGAACAATAGTGCCATTTTAATTTTGTCTGATATACAGTATATCAACAGCTTCTATGCATATTTTCACAAGTTATAATTATTATAATTTTCATAGTATTGTCTTAATGGTCTTATGTTTTTGTTACTTATTTACAATTTCTTACTCTTAGAAGTCACCCACAGACTCAACATGATTTTTATTGTGCAGTAGAGCCCCCTGGTGGATGCAATGTGGCATTTTCAAATAAAGCCTGTTCCTACTTGTAAATATTACCGCACATGATACTGAAAGTTTCAAGCTACAATAAACTATTCTTTAAAATCACACATATTTTTGATTTACATGTTATGTCACTTATAAACATTGAACACAATGTTTAAGTTGTTTTTCAGGCCCTTTTTTTAAGCTCTTAATCGCAATTTGTGTACATGTAAATTACTGTTCTGCCATTTATACTCGTAGCCTATGGCCGTCTCTCCTGGGACAGGCTTTTCAAGACAATGCCTACAGGTCTGTGAGAGTATAAAGAATAAAATGGAATAGGAATTCTAACCAATTCTGCATTTGTCCTGATGCTAATAGATTAATTTAAATAGCTGTTATTGTTGGTTGAACATTTAAATGTAAAGCAGAATATAATTCTAAATTTAGGATGAAATGAAACCTTTCCACTTAAAAAATCTTGAGGTATTTGCTATAGCTGACAAAGACATGAGACTGAAATGTGAGTATGTTAAAAAATGGTATAAGTTTAATATAGTATTGACGTATAGGGCCTACGTACTGCTAAATTCAAAACCGATGTGAGGGTCTGAGGGACACGACTACCAATATTTAACAGAACTTAGAATATCAAAATAGTCACTGTGACACAAGTCTGAATCTCTATTTAGTGCTTATAAGTTTACTCTCATCAGGGTAGAGCTAATTCCAGCCAGCACACGGCACAAGACTGGCATATACCATGGATAGGATGGAAGTCCACCACATGGCACCCCCACTCTGTGTGCAGTTCAGAGACACCGAATACTGATGTCCAATTTGCAAATGAATGGTTCTATCAAATTGTTTTTTTTTTTTTTCTTTTCAGTGAATTGGTCAAACCGATTTACCAGTCTAAAAGGAATCAAACTTTTTGTAGGTATCCTCAGTGGGGGAATTGCTAAGTATTGATTTAATGGGTCCATTCCCCAAAACATCAGATGGCTTCAAATATATCATGACCGCAGCTGCTTATTTTTCTAAATGGGTTGAAGCTTTCAAATTAAAATCAAAAACTACAAAAGATGTGGCAGCACATATTTGTGCTATAATATTCATACTGTACATGGGTGTCCTCAAAGGATCCTGTCTGATCAAGGAAGAGAATTTGTGAATGAGGCAAGCAATTTGATTGGGATGTATCTGATGGGATTTTGCACAATTTTGCATTTTTTCTAACATTCACACTTGCCGCAAGTTAAGTACAATATTCGTCTTCTGATTTTATATTATAAGGTCAATGACAGGCTTTGTCAGCTCCTTGGAATTAACAGAAGTGTCACAGCAGCTTGTCATCGACAGACTAATGGCCTGGATGAGACGACCAATAACAACATTAAAAGGTATAGTGCTGTGTTTAAATGTGTGTTTAAAAATGAAGGCTTATTGATTAGTAAGTGGATAGTTCATATATGCCTTGTTTTCCTCCATTGAGTTCTAGAACTCTGAAAAAACTTGTGAATAACAAACACAATAATTGAGATGTAGTCCTGGATGCCACATTGTTTTCTCCTTCTTCCATAAATCATGGTTTCCTGAACATTTCCTCTTAAAAGAAAAAGTGGATGAGTTTCCCACCCCTCCTGCTGCAATAAAATGCAGAAGAATGGATATTGCTTGCAAGCTATTGAATAACAGAGGTAAGGAATTAGTGCACTTTTGTTCACTGCTTTGTGATAATGAGGACAATGTAATGTGGAATTTTTGCTTCATTTCAGGAAAGGTAGAGAATTATTGTGTAGCTTGCAGTATGATGGATATTGCAAACAACAGCCTTGAAAACATGATATTTTCTGTAGAGAATTTATCAGTTCTTATCAGTTCCTTTTCCCTCATCGATTTCAAAGTAATATCATTGTATTTTTAAACAGAATGGCTTCTTACAATGATTTCAAACATCACCAGTATGTGAGTTTTTATCATTATTTTGTCTACATAAATCAAAATTTTCTACTGACGTTTTACAAACGAATAACATCACTATGTTTCTGAAACACTTTCATTTCAGTAACATCAAAATTAACGCGAATCACTTCACACCTGTCTGTGGGTCTTTCAGCTTGATCTTTCCTTCCCCAGAAATGATTCAACATGGCCTTTTTTTGTTTCCACAGACCTGAGCAGGTCATATGAAGTCAATCAGACCAGGTTAAGGGGGCCTGAGGTTTCGCTGCAGATGAAATACGTACAGTATTGAGGTTCTTAAGGCTGTCTCCAAATGGACACCTTGTGTGCTTGGCTGAATCAAATAAACCATATACTGTCATGTGATTGGGGTGTAGGGTTAGGTGGAAACAGACCGCCGAGGCCTTAACCAAGCCGTAGCGGATACAGGAATTGATCGTGAGGGAAGACCTGAAGGACAACATTTAGGCATGAAACTCACTGGGGCCACCCAGTGGCCATTGATTCTTCCTACAGTCTTGTGTTTGGGGAATGTGAGGAATGTCATGGGAATGAAATGCTTGTATTATGGACTTCATCAGGAAGGGTACATGAATGGAAAGCTTAAACAGCTTTGAAGTGTGACTTTGGTACCGTAAGGTTTGTCTGTGAGCATTTCACTGTGTGACCCAGACTTGCTGTCTCCCTTCACAGATCAAGGAGAATTGTGGGGACAGTATCTGGAGTCTTCTGCTTGTCATAGATATGAAGAGCAAACTCTAACAGGAGAAGCTCCTACTCCCCATTACCCTGCCATCTGTGTTTGCACTGTATTCCTTGTATTTATTGTAAATCTGTACTCTGTTTTTGCCCCCCATGCCCTGTCCCCCTCCTCTGCGACTCTGCCAAAAGATTTTCACTGTGCTCCCTGGGACACATGTGGCAATAAAACTTGACTTGATGTAGTAAGCTACAACTGCCATTGTATCAATACTCTCAATAAAGACCTTCTCTGCTTTATACTTTAGAACTGTTGTGTGGGCATGTTTATTTCCTTAATTTGGTTGGTTCAGGTCCCAGGAGAGGTGCTGCTGTTGTACATTTGAGCTAGAGAACTTCAACTTCAATATTAGTGTTTTGTTTACACTGAGAGAATGTGATTTTTGGAAGGTGCTGTCACCTGGCAACCAAACAGCTGTTCCTCCAGGATGACTTAAGTGTGTGCATTGATGAATGTAACATCAAATTTAAGGAAATGTTAAAACAATTAAGGATGTTTTTGGCAGAAAAGCATCTTTCTCCAATGAAGCCAAAAATCAACCAGAAATCCGACATTAGCAAAGGTTTAATCCCACTGGTTTATTTTGGAATTTTCCATTGAGAGCATCCTGTGCTACTGCCTCTGCGTGTGGTTTTCCAGCTGCACATCAGCGCAGAGGAAATCACTTC
>JAACJT020000064.1:8680151-8700012 GCA_009936485.2 Gymnarchus niloticus | reverse complement strand
ACACAGGGACTGCACTTAATTTCGTTGTACCCGTTACAATGACAATAAAGATATTCTGATTCTGATTCTGATTCTGGAAAAGGTTTAAGAAGAGTCAGACAAAATAGGGAATGTGTACATTGAGAAAGCTGTTCACCTCTTGTGCCAGGAGCAGTCACTAATGTACCTGCATGCCTTGAGAATGTAGGAGAAAACTGACATTCCAAAATGCAAAGACTGCAGTTATTGCAAGATTTTATCCTGCTCTGGCTAAGTCAACTACTCTTGTTAAAATTATCAGCACTTGAAACCAGGGAAAATGGGGAACATTTGTTTAAGATGCATTGCAAGCTCAAAGATACCAAAATTTGCTGCAGACTAAAAATGTTAACCATTAAAAGCACAAAGTCTCCAGGTCCCTTTAGCACACATCGGGAAAGGATTTCTGAAAATGTGGAATGCTAGTACTAGAATTCTAATCTGACAGTCAGTATTTCACAACAGTAGTGATCCTCATGTAATTCTACTGTCTTCTAAGCATTCTGGTAAAATGTACATGTTTCAGCACTAAATCTGATCTCAAATTTAACCTTTTTTTCCAATTAGAAGCCACCCCTCCCACCCCAAATGTAAATTTTCCTCAGATACAACTACTCAGTTACTGTTTTATGCATTTGGTAACCAGGGGCGCCAGCAGAAATTATTTATTGGGGTGGCCGATTATTTTCATGAGGAGACACAAATATCAAGACATGATGCTAAGTCAACTCTGATAAAATCTGACGTTAACATTTGTCTGTTGTTCAGCTGAAGCTGATAAATCTAAATTATGTAGCTTTCATTAAAAAAAAGCTTGATATAGACACCTTTTCATACTGTACTAATCTCACGAGCTGCAATGCATTTTGACGGTAAAACACATTGGAGCGTCATAACATTAAGTAAGGCAACTATAATTTCAGCTTAAGTTGAACTAACTTAACTAAAGTTATCCATTGTGTTGCAGAAATAAACACACCGACCTATTGTGGATGCTTAATTAAAACGTATTTTCTTGATTATTTTTACTCTCAACAAAACAGTATATTCTGTCTCCTGTTTGTAATATCATATCCACTTCCAACGAAGCAATTACCTCGATCTTTTAAGTTTACTGCATACAGAACAAAAAGAAATGAAACAAAAGAAAAAAATTCAGACCAGTGGGATGATCTCATATATTGCCACTTAAGCCTTAAAGTAGCATATTGGACCCCATTGCAAGAGGGTTAACTTTAAATACTTTCAAAATTCAAATATTTATTTTTAGCTAGTAATTCACTCCGTCTGAGCAATATAAAACCAAATTCAAGCACATTGAAAGGTAACTTATTTATCTAACTAGCTCTGTTTGTTCCATTCCAATGTATTTGAAGTGGAACATTGCTAGCTGATTTAAAATATAGGTAAAGAATTTAAAACGCAACCCGAATAATTAGGATAAACCACATTTGTCTATATATATCGTATTCATTCAATATATATCAGGTTTTACTCAATATATATCAGTATTAATTCTATATATATCAGGTTTCATTTCATATATATCAGGTTTCATTCTATATATATCGGTATTCATTCAATATATATCTAGGATCATTCAATATTTCCTGATTGGCGTGCTATATAATATATACATATTTATTTATTTACTTACATAGGCCCTATATTATCTGGTGCAATATCAAAAATCAAAAGGTTGTGTTATTTCTGCCACTTCACTTTGAATTTTAATAATCGTGAACATCTGACAAATATCGAACATCCAACTTAAAGCCAACTTTACACTGGTGAAAATGAATATAAAATCACGAGAAATTATTTTTAAGCACCTGTAACAAGAAAATGGTGTGAGCACTAGGTTGGGGATGCAAAGTCTTCTCTTCTTCTACCTGCTACCCCTCCTGGGGCACAGGCCACCGACAAGGGATCTCCAGGCATCTCGGTCCTGGATTTCCACTCCAGCTGGCTCCAGGTGTATGGATCCCATTCTTTTGGTGTCCGCTTCAAGGTCTCGGCGTCATGGGTTCTGGGTCATCCTCTGTTTCTCCTTCCTTGGAGATTCCAGGTGAGCGATTGCTTGATGAAGTTAGAGGCTGACTTGCAGAGTGTGTGGGTGATCCATCTCCAGCGCCGTTTCAGGATCTTCTGCAGGACGCTGATTTGTTCTCTGCCATAGGTCCTGGTTGCTCATGGTGTTCGGCCAAAGGATCCGGAGGATCTTTCGCAGACAAGTGTTAATAAAGGTCTGCATTTTCTTCATTATTGCCGCTGTTGTCCTCCAGGTCTCTGCTCTATATACAGTTGGGGTCAGAAGTTTACATACACTCATCGTGGGCATGAATGGCATGGAAATTTTGGGCTTTTAATGATTTCTTTGAACTGTTCTTTTTCCAGGGTGGAATGATTGTACAGCATACATCTTTAATGACTTTAAAAAACAAGAATTTGGTGCACTAGTTTGAATTTATTTTGGATTTTCTCTAATCCACACAGGGTCAAAATTACACATACAGGCTCAAATATTTACATACACCCCCATTAATATTTGGTTAAGTGTCCCTTAGCAAGTTGCACCTCGACCAGATCCTTTTGGTAGCCATCAACAAGCTTCTGGCATAATTCTGGCTGGATATTTGACCACTCTTCTTGGCAGAATTGGTAGAGTTCATTTAAATTGGTTGGTTTCCTGGCACGGACCCGGCTTTTAAGCATAGTCCACAAATTTTCAATAGGGTTGAGGTCTGGGCCATGATGAGTGTATGTAAACTTCTGACCACAACTGTAGGATAATCAGCTTGACATTGGAGTTGAACAGCCTGACCATCGTTTGCAGAGTCAGTTTCATAGAGTTCCAGATGTTTTTCAGTTGTAAGAATGCTGCCCTTGCTTCGCCTATTCCTGCCTTGACATCAGCATTGGTTACACACAGCTTGTCAATGACACTGCCCAGGTAGACAGAGGCTTCCACCTATTCCATAGCCTCACCTTCCAGCTTGATCGGGTCAATTGTGGTAGTGTTGACTTTCAGGATCATGCTTTTCCCCTTGTTGATTTTCAAGCCTACTCTACAGGTCATCCTGTCGTACGAGTGTCTGATGATGTTGACCATCTTGGCTGGCACAAGAGTTCCATTCCAACGACTGCTCAACAATGATGCGTGTGGTAGCAATCTGGTCTGTACAGGATCTGTCTTTTTGGAAGCCCGTCTGCTGATCTCTTAGTTGGGCATCTACTTGGTCCTTCATTTGGTTCAGGGTAATCCTGTTTAACACTTTCCCTGGTATGGACAGGAGTGTAATCCCTCAATAGATTGCACAGTTGCTGAGGTCCCCTTTCTTTGGTAACTTGAACATCCTTCCATTCTGACGGCACCTGCTCCTCCTCCCAGATCTTCTCAAACTGTTGGAAGAGCAAAGAGCATCATATTGTCTAAGTCCACCTTCAAGGCTTCTGCTGGTATATTGTCTGGGTCTGCTGCCTTTGCCATTCTTCAGCTGTCCCATTGCCTTTTGGATCTCTTCTCTGGTTGGCGTGCTGCAGTCCATAGGTAGATCCTCTGGTGTTGGTGGTATATTTGACGGGTTTGGTGGTACTGGTTTATTTAACAGCTTTTCAAAATGTTCTTTCCATCTGTTCCACTGCTGTTCCTCTCCCATCAGTGTCTTTCCCTCCTTGTCTTTCACTGGTCTATCTGACTTGCTAAATTTTCCTGACAACTTCTTTGTAGTGGAGCACAATTCCTTCATGTTTCCATTTCTTGCTGCTTCCTCTGCTTCTGCTGCCAGGCTGTCAATGCAACTTCATTTATCAACTCTGATGCTTTTCTTCACTCTCTTGTTGGCTTCTGTGTACTCTTGTGCTTTTGCTCTTCCGGCTCTTGTTCTACTGTTGTTGATGGCTCCTTTCTTTTCGTTCCTGTTTTTGATCTTCCTCATTGGCTCTGTTGACAGACACTCGTTATGTTACTGCTTCATGGACCCAAAAATGTCTTTGCATGTTGTTGTCGTCACAGCTTCTTTCACTTTCTTCCATCTGCTGTCGATTTTCTCCTCTTCCTCCATCAGTTCCTGCAGCACTTGGAACTTGTTACTCAGAGCCACTCTGTACTCTTCCCACTTTTGTGCAACCCTCCAAGAACCAATGCTGTACTTCTGGCACTGTGCTGCTGTTCCCATCCACTCTTTCTTCAGTTTCAGCTTCAGTTGTGCGACAACAAGGTGATGATCTGATACGACATCAGCTCCTCGCTTCACTGTCACATCCTGCAGGGATCTCCTGAACTTCTTGGTGGATATGGTCTATCTGATTTTTGGCAGAGCTGATCAGTGACACCCAAGTTGCCTTGTGAATCCTCCTGTGCGCGAAGATGCTGCCACCAATCACCTGATTGTTGAGAGCACACAAGTCTGCGAACCTTCCCCGTTCTTGTTGCCAAGGCCATGTCTCCCCATCACTTCATCATACCCGGTGTTGTCATTTCCCACTTTTGCGTTGAAGTCTCCCTATCAGGATGTTGGCATGTCTCTCTTAGAGTATCTCTCCAGGATGGACTGCAGTCCACTATAGAACTGTTCCTTGTCTTCTTCATCACTCTCATTGGTGGGTACATAACACTGCATTACGTTCATAATGATTTTCTCCTTCTTCATTCAAAAAGATGCTGTGGTGGTCCTCAGGCCGTGGGCTTCCCATCCAATGAGTGCTTTCTGTGCTGCTTTTGACAACATCAAGGCTATTCCTTGGGTGTGTGGAGCAGTGTCCTCCTCCTGTCCTGCGTACAGCAACATCTCACCTGTAGTAAGTCTTTTCTGACTGGACTGTATCCATCAGGTTTCACTGATTCCAAGCAGGGCAAGGTTGTAGTTTCACATTTCTGCCACTTGCGCTCTTTCCTGCTTCGTACATGGTTCTCACATTCCATGCTCTGATGTTGATCTCCCTGGCAGAGAGAAGGGCAGCCGGCCTTGTAGCTTCTAATTTTCAGCTTTCACCACAAGGCATCATACTTCTTCTTAATGAAGACCAATCTCTTCCCAGGATTAAGGTGACTTGATCTCCTGTTGGCGTTTCTGTCGCTAAAGATTTTTTCTCTGACAGGGTGGGGTAGCTAGCCACATGCCCAACCCTCCTCCTTTCTCAGCCAGGCTTGGGACTATCCATGACAGATGCAAAGTGGCAGCAAGAAACTTGTGTGGGCTGGGGAGGTAACGGTGATTTCTTCAGAGGGATTGTGCTGTAAGGGCACTCAGTTTTTTCAGGGATATCGGTGAAGGCTTGAATTACCTGTCCTTTATAACCAGTAATTTCTGCATTTTGAAAATTTAATTCTCCAACTTTTCCACGTACCTCCCTGGTTGGGAAAGACTGATCTACAGTACAGTTTTTTAGTATACTGAAAACAGCAAAGTGACCAATTCCTAGAATTGTTATGCCAATCACAGACCAGCTCGCACATCGATAGGCTGAATTCAAAGTTGTTGTACATAAGGTTACGCACCTATGCCGAAGCAAATGGTTGAGTTGTACGTTCGATTCTCGAAAATCAAATGGAACTGCTGAATCAAATGCACGATTCTCAGCTACTTGTTGCTGTGTCAGTGAAGTTATCCTTTTATTGAAACATTACAGGTTGTTCGCAAACTTTTTAAGGCTTCTGAAATTTAATAACTTGACCACTCATAAGAGTTTTCTTTTTAATTTTACCAATGAGCTCTACTTCTGCAACTCCTCCCTTTCCATGTTTCAGCAATGACCAGTGGCTCCACTAATTTACCAATCCACCATCTTGACTGTAAGCACCAAATCCTGTCTTATCAACAACATAAGGGCTCTGAAGCTTTAACTTCAAAACTACACCTTTGTGTCATTGAACAAATGGCTCATCTGGGATGCAAAAAATGCTTGTGGACTGTTCCTGATTATTTGGAAACCTTCCTTTAGAACCCCCTGCATAGAGTTATGACGTGCATACAGTGATCTCAGCCATACTTTAATGTGAATTTATAATAAAAGACCTAACAGCATGTATAATACTCACATCTAGTCTGTTGCTGACCTACATATAATCTTCAGTCTCTCAGCAAGTAATTAGTAATCACTATCCATTCTTAAGAGGGGGAGCTGGTGATTAATTAGTGTTCATTGGCTCCTCCCCCGACAGCAGCAGCAGCAGCAGCAGCCACACTCGTGATGCAGGTTTTTAAATTACGGAAATAATTTGAGCCCTTTAATCCTGAGAGCTCTGCATGGACAACTTGGAAAGCAACCAGAATTTTCAACCCCCAGAATACTGTTGAGATCACAAATGATTTTTTGTGACAATTTCATCTCTCGAAAATACATTTACCCCAAGGGATTCCACAGGCAAAACAATTACTTCAAAACGATTTTTAATTAAAGATACTCATAGACTGCAAAAGCAGTGAACAGATCCACAAGAACACAGGCAGGGATTAAAGGATCGAATGGTGCAACTTTATCAGCGTCCTCGGAATACATCCATTAGGTGAAGCGAGCGAAATTCAAATCAGTCGTTTTGCTTGTCAGCTCAAATGAGCAAATCCCTAACCCCAGAAGTGACGGATGTTTGCCTAGCAATTCAAACTCCCTCTCTTTTCTAACACCCACTGTGAACTTGCTTTGTACTTTTAGACAATTAGTTGCAGGGGTATAGAGGGCTTGTCTTTCCACATTTCCCCTTCTCAAAATGTCCACGCTGTCCTCAACGCACACCAACAAAGTAGATTTTCAGAAAGAAGTTTTTGTAGCATATCTGTATTTTAATGTGCTTCTCTTTGGAAACTACAGTAAAATGCTGACCTATTGCATTGATTACACTGGTGATTTATCTGTTAATCTGAACCCATTTATCACAGACAATCTGCCCAGAGGCGATAAAATGCCAGGTATCTTAAAGACCTTATGCTGGCTAAAACAGCAGCAGGTGACTTATAATAAATGACTTCAGCTAGCATGATGGGGAAAACCACAGGTATCTTTTCAAAACCAGAACCTAGAACTTGCTACTAGTTTCAGTTTCATTTTAGACTTTCACTTGCTCCCATTTACTGTAGTGGGAATCTACATTAGATCCACACTTTGAGCCTACAGTCAGTTCCAGAAGTAACAGGGGACAGGGCTGGGGCCACCCTGAATGGGATGCCAATCCATCACATGGTACACACACTAAAGATCATATGTTATGAGCAATTTAAAAAGGCCAGTTCATCTATCTATATATTCTCTGGACTATTGCAGAAGAAGGGTGATAGTGCAGACCTTGGCAACTGGCCCCTCAACCATGCTTTGCGTAGATGCTAAGATCATCACGAAGACCCTGACAGAACACCTGACGAAAACAATAGCTCACCTGGTCCACTATGACCAGAGTTACGGGGTCCTGGGACAGTCCACGACTTGGAATTTACATCTTGTCCCAGACATGATCGCCTGGGTTGAGGACTGAAACATCCCCCTCGCCTTAATTGGTCTGGACCAGCGAAAAGCGTTTGACCAAGTTGAACACAGCTTCCTATTTAGGGTTCTTGGCAGGCTAAGTTCAGCAGAGTGAGGCAGGGGTGTCCTCTCTCTCCCCTCCTTACGTGCTCTATATTGAGCCACTGGTGAGCGCCATTCATACCCACCCAGGTATCAATGGCCTGCTCCTACCAGGGAGCCGAGGCGAGACAGTTAAGCTGGCCCAGTACGCAGACAATACCATGTTGTTTGCACGCTCAGACCAGTCCCTAGGTCACGCCATGAGTGTGGTTTAGGAGTTCTGGACCAAACTCGGGATGTTTTTAACCTCATGTGGGGAGGGCAGGTATGAGCCCATAAAGAGAGAAGTAATGTATCTGGAAAGGATGGGGGGGGAGATGCCCCTGACTTCCCTCTCATGCTTGATTGCCTGTTCTTCTCCCAGCTCAGTGTTTTGTCAACCTGTGGCTGGCTCTGCCTATGTGACAGCTGGTTATGTCATGGTCCAACTCCAGGCCCAAGGCTGCCAAACCAATACAGCTATGCAATAAGGTGGAGTAAGTCACATCCAGCAGGTGTTGCCTCGGATCTCCTCATCAAACACTCAGCTTTATACAAGGCCATGCTGGAGGTGAGGAACACCCAAACAATTCTGGGCCAGGAGAAGGACACGTGGAGCAGGATCCAACCCAAAGTCTTGGCTTCTTGTGTTATTGTTGTATTTATTTTGGTAGTTGATTTTGTTGTCAAGTTCCATTTGTTGTTCAGATTGGTTTTAATTATTGTGATTGAATAAACTAATTGATTAATAAAAAATATAAAGGTATATATATTCTTTGGACTGTGAGAGGAAATGTGAGTTACCCAAAGAAAATCAATGGCCAGAACATAGGCAGGACATACACTACCAGTCAAAAGTTTTTGCATACACTAAAATTTTCTACATTTTCAATGTTACTCACATAATTTTCACAAAAAAATCTAGACACACAATAATGTATATGTAAATGTTGTCATTTGTCTTTGTGGTTTGCAAAGTTCAACTACAGCCCAAAGGAGATTTATGAATACAATAACGTAATAAACGCAATGAACTGTAGTAAACCGTGATAACCATAAACCATGCCCCAGGAGTGTTGGAATGAACTTACAGAGCAATATTTAATGTCACTTGAAAGAATGCCTCGAATTTGCTCTGCTGTTGTAGCTGCTAGAGGAGGCTAGTTTGATGAATCAAAGATATGACCAATTTTCTTGCTAATAAAGGTATTCAGAGGATGCTGAACGGGAATGTCTTATTTTTTAGCAATGAATATTGAGTGTCTAGAATATTTTCTGAATATTCTGTGAGTAACACTAATAATGTAGAAAATCTTAGTGTGTGCAAAAACTTTTGACTGGTAGTGTATGTATTGTTATACAGCTGGTCAAAAAGTCACTCGTGGTTTTTTTGGTGAACATGACCGCTAAGGAAGATGAAGTATGACAATTGAAATGAACTGTAAGAGCGGTACGCGAGAGTGGCATTCTGCCGTTATCATGGTTTGTTTCTTGTTCTACACCCACTCATTCTGTGTACGGAACTCCTCTGAATTCGCAGAAAAATGACTTCAGTGTGTTTGATCCACATTTTACATGATATCCAGAGAATGTTTTAGCCTGTTATACCTTTGGTGTAAGTATGGCATTGACTCTGGCTTGGATTGGCTTTGCCCAGTGGACTGTCTTGGTCATCTCTCTGCCAGCTTCATGAAGCAGCCACCTCAGATACTTCTCCAAAAGTCTTCAAAGTGTTCTCATATAAGCTGAGCACTTGTTGGACATTTTTCCTTCACTGTCCAGTCCAGTCCAGTCCAGCTCATCCCAGACCACTTTGGGTGATTGTGGAGGCCAGATCATCATCTGCTACCGCACTCCATCTTTGATATACAGGTCTTAAACAGACAGATGGTGTTTTTTATCTTATCAAAATAAAAATAATAAAATAATGGTAGGCATGGCCAAACTTTTGACTGGTAGCATATTACACTACCAGTCAAAAGTTAGTGTGCAAAAACTTTTGACTGGTAGTGTACACAGAGAGGCATCTGTATCAAATATTGGTTATAAAATGAACATTTTCCTTTTTTCTGTCTTGAACTTTCCTGCCAAATAGATGGCATCTGGTAGATTGCTGATTTTAATAAAATTCACCAATCACCTTGTCTACTGTATATGTTCAGAGAACCATGAATTTTTGAGTAAATGAGCAGCTACCTGATGGACAGAGGCTACAATACAGGAATGCTATTTTAAAAGACGAAAATAACAAGGACTACATGTAGCAGGCATTTATAACAAGATTATTGATTTTAATAATTGCAGAATAAACAAACTCTATTAGTGTTCAAAACAAATCAGAACATGGATGTCTCTGCATGAAGAAAGAGGCCACAATATTCATAAAATTAAAAATTTAAAGGTTAGTGAATAAACTGCTAGATACAGTTCCCCTTTAATGGACCTGGGACAGATTTCTTCCTTATCATTACATCATTCACAAAAACACACAGGATGTAAACTAGACCATAAAATCTAAATCATAAATTCCATAACATGCCATATCTGGCAGATCTCTGCTTTTTTATAGGAGGTGGGGTAATTAAATAGCAGCATTTTTTCTGGTTATGTTTGTATTTCCTTTTCAAAAAGTCATTTTAAAACCAGTATAATACAACCAAGGCTATTCTGATCACATTTTTGTACGTTTATTGCCACTCAAGGCAAAGTTTCATGATTACTTTGTTTTGCCAAGTCATAGGCAGGTTGTGAAGTTGGGTGTGGAAAAATTCAAGGATCAACATGTAAAGCGGGGAGATTGAATGGAGGGCACTTCAAAGCAGGTGGGTTTCATGGTTTGAAAGCTGCCGTGTCTCTTGGGTGAGCTGCTCTGGCAGATTTATTAAAGCACCATGGACTGGTGTCTAAAAAACACTGAGTAAACCTAATCTTCTACTGTCACAGTAATCTAAATTACCCTCTTAAAGGGAAAATCTGGTGGACAATAAAATTTGAGATTAATTTGTACCTTTGTTTCTGTGGCTGTTAGCAAAACTAATTTAATTTCATTAAATTCAAAATTATATAGTGCCAGGGCACCAGTGGCAAGGAAAAACTCCCTCAGGAGGAGCAAATCAGGGGAGGAACCAGACTCAAGGAGTAGGCCTGTCCTCCTCTGGCTGGCACTGGGCGGGACAAGGTCATTAATACAATATGAAACAACAATGAGGTGTAACAGTCAGATGGACAGCAGCGTATTGGAGGAGGCCATCAGGTGATCCAGTTGAAGAACAGGTTGAGTGGCTCAGATGAGGCAAGCTGTTCAGGATGGACAAGTGATGTTTAGGGAGGATACCGTAGGCCAGTTGACAAATAGGAAGATCTTTTGAATCTGATCCTCTGGAAGGAACACCCCAGAAAACAAAGTAGCTTGTTAGAAACAAAAAAAGCAAAACGTGGCTACATTTCTACATCAAACACACACTGCCTGATCAACTGCATGTGAAAATTTCATTTTTCATCAGACTATCCCTTTAAGAGGGTGATTTAGTCTAAGATCAGGTTTATTCTGTGTTTTAGAAACTAGCCCTAAGACTTCTGTCATAACTACCGCATTTTGATAGCCTGAAAAAGACCTAGAAGTAGGTCACCAAGAGACACATTACATAAAAATTCTGGTTAATAGAGGAAAAGAGGACAATAACTTTGTCAACAGGGAGTGAGCCAAGCATTTTGAGCAAATGAATGGTGCAAATGAATTATAGTGAAGGTTAAAATTGTTTACTGAGAAATGTTTAACCACCACCAAGACTGTTCAGTTATCTGTACCTTAATTGTATAAAGGGTATAATGCTGTCTTTGATAATCTGAAACATTATATTAATGTTCTTACAACAAACTCACTCACAGGCTGTGCTTTGATAATTTGAGGCTCATCAACAATGATGGGACAGATGAGCCTTCAAAACCCATGGTGGGTGGGAGTACTCCAAACTGCCAATCAATGCTGGCACTATTGGTAGTTCAGGATACTTCCACCCACCAATAAATGAAGTGTCATTTGTCCCGTCACTACTCACCACTGCGTCTTAGGTGAGCAAAGAGCTGGGGTAATAGGAATGCTTGCTTTGTTGGTGACGTTATTTAAGGAAAATTGATTGTCATTAATAGGGTTTGCCAGGTAGCTCAGTAGGTTGCACTATCACCTCAGATCTGCAAGGCTGTGCATGTATCCTGTGATGGGCTGGCATCCCATCCACGGTGCAGTCCTGCCAGTTGCCCTGTGCTTCCTAGGTTTGGTTCCACACCCAACATGATTATGTACTGGATAAGACCAACTTTAATTTTATTGATATTAGCTAACATTATTAAGGGGATAAGATGTGAAATAAATCATCTTCATTTAACTAGTCTACTAATGTCACCACAATATAATGATGCAGATCTTAAAACAAGAATTTGTTGTGTTTACATTTGGTCTGAAAGTTTAATTTAAGCTTGACTGCTGGCTTTGGGTTGACATTGAATCCTCTCTTTCCACAGCTGTCTCTCAATGGAAATAAACTCCATTCACGACAAACGATACCCTCCAGATACAAGGCTAAATCGTTTCTTATTAATATGGCTATGCTAATAATACTGTCTTGTCTGAAAAATACATGCTCCTTAGACATTTATTTCTCCATCCTTTTTGAAACTGCTTATCCTTATTAGGATTACAGGGAGGCCTGGAGCAGGGGTTCACTCTGGGTGGGATACCAGTCCATCACAGGGGACTAAGCTGTGGTACACTCTGAATGGGATACCTGTCCATCACAGGGGACGAGGCTGGGGTACACTCTGAATGGGATACCTGTCCATCACAGGGGACGAGGCTGGGGTACACTCTGAATGGGATACCTATCCATCACAGGGGACAAACCCCCACTGACTCACACACAATTATACTCTATGGGCAATTTAGGGAAACCAGTTAGCCTAGCTGCATGTCTGGGCTGTGGGAGGAAACCAGAGTACCTGGAAGAATGCCCCTTAGACAAGCTTTCTGAAAGGGATTTAAATCTAATAGTTCATGTTGGAGCCTACTTAGAACTGAGATACAGCTCCTTGAATAGCTAGATAGGTCCTTTTATTCCTTTATTTTTGGTAGTCTTTCAGCAATTCCTATTATTAATTATTATTATAATTTCTCCAAATAAATTATTATATTCTAACACATTTCTGCACAACTGCAGGGTCTGCTGCTTAGCTTGAACATGAAAATGGGGAATAGTTAACAAAGAACTTGATGCTCTCTGTAGCCCTAATCACACACGTGCTTAGCTTGGAGTACATAGAAATGCAGCTGATGGAGAAACATGGGCTGCAGCCATAATGTTACTCAGGAAACATCCAGCTCCTTATCCAGCACAGAGTCACAGATAACCTGGAGCCTAGGCCAGGAATAACAGAGCACAAGGCAGGGAATACCGAGAATGGGATGCCCGGTCATTTCAGAGGACATACTGTACACAGACAGCAGAAGCAGGATTCAAACTCTTAGACATGGAGGTGGGAGGCAACAGTGCTAATCACTGAGCCACTATACCACCTATTATTGTAATTTTGCTTTGCTTATACAACTAGTGCAAACTTAATGGCACAAACTAACACTTGTTGTGCTGAAACATGGACAAAAGAGAACAAACTCGCTTCCGTTCAGTTTTGTCCCGTTCCATTCCTGAAACTGCTTCCTCATGACACTTGAGGCTATGTCTGAAACACTGCATTAAACACAAAATGCGACTAAGCCTATCACGAAACGATTTGGTCACACATTAAACAGCAAGTTATCGCTCATACTCTTCTTCCATGCTGGGTATCCCCTGCATGTGTAACATACCCTGCACATCTCGAGCGCGCCTCGCCTGTAACAAAAGGGGGCGTGGCGGTGAATTACCTCATGCCTTCTGCGGCCTCCTATTGGTCGCCACGACTCACCAGACTGTCCGCCTGCTCCGCAGGTCCACGCTGTTGTCATATGACATTTGAATGTTATTCCCCCTCCGCGTTCGTACACCACCGATTAGCGGATATGAATCACAACCGCGATCTCCGAGTTCTGAATAAAAAGGTACTCATCTGGCAGTCCAGGTAACAAATCTCTGTCGAAATTAACAATCTAGCTGTGAGACTGCGCCGAGATTTTATTTTTCTTTTTTCACGTTTATGTTCTAAGTAATATACATGTAATTATCAGATTTTGGCCACAATGCCGCGATGATGACGCTGGGTGACAGGGGCTGTCTTTCTCTCTCTAGCGTCTAGTGCCAAATGCCAAGACTGGAAGCGCGGTGCTGGCGCTGTTCGTGTTCACCGGGCTTGAAAGCTGAAATCTTCGCAAAGGCACTCTGCATAGGCTCGGCTCGGCGACAGTGGTGATGATGGCAGCGGGCTCATCCGCCCTGAGTGGCCTCCGTGGTACTCTGTACGGTGTCCAGGCGGCGCACTTGGTCAGACGTGGCCTTGTGCTTTTCGCCGTAGGAGTTTTGCTGGCGCTGGTGCTGAATTTGCTCCAGGTACAGAGAAACGTCACGTTATTCCCCGAGGAGGCCGTGGCTATAATGTTCTCTTCGGCCTGGTGGGTCCCGCTTTGCTGCGGTACAGCTGCGGGTAAGTGACTCTGCCGTTTACTTCGAATAAACTGGCGTGCTTTACATAAGGTGTATTCGCATACTGACGATGTGTAGCGGAGCCTGTAAAATAAGTACGAATGCATCTCGTATAGTCTACTACATTTATTTCTTCATAGTGAGATTCATTAGATTATAATGGAGGCCATATGTTTATCATAACATTTTGACAGCATCTTTTGAAACGTCTTTTATTTTGATATCGTACTTGTTACCGACAAGGCGAAATACTTGTTAGTCAGTGATGTTGTTTCGTTTTGTACGCTAACCGAATGAAACGAGCTTAGGATACCAGAGGTTTTCGTGGTTGTTTCCCTTTGATGATCTACCCGCTCTCTGATTGGCTTAGCGTCAGCCCGGCGTCTCGCATTCATTGGCTGTCAGTGTAACTGGTGAGCTTCTGATGCGGCAGCTGATTGGCTCGTAGCTCGAACGTGCCATCAGGCACAGAAGAAGGACCGGGAAACCCCGCGTTGTGGAGATTTAAACAAACACAGCTGGAGTAACACCATCCCCCACTCTGCATGGGGAAAGAGTTTTATTTCAAATTAAAAATCATCCAAATAACTTATAAAAGCAATTCTGTCCCAAAGCAATGGTAGTCATTAGGTTTGTCAAAAAAGGCTTTCAATTACAGTTGTATTCCTGCGCGATGTGTTTCTGGTTTCATTAATTTGAGAGCTTTAAGTGTACCCCAGGAAGTTGTTTAATGTCTGTGTTATTGTCTTGCAGCTGTTGTCGGTCTGTTGTATCCGTGCATCGATCGTCACCTGGGGGAACCGCACAAGTTCAAGAGGGAGTGGGCAAGCGTCATGCGCTGCATCGCGGTGTTTGTGGGCATCAACCACGCAAGCGCTGTATCCTTAAAAGTCCCCCCTCCCGACTAAATCTGGTGTCAGTGAATATCTGCAGTTCGCCTGTTGCTTGCACTCCACATTCCCTCCAGATAAGTGTGTTTGCTGTGTCTTTGCATAAAGGAGAAAGCAGCATGTCACATAGTAAAACCACTCATCATCTATGCAGCCTTTTTCGTGATATGGGTTTCTCTCTGTCTTCTACCCACTTATCAAGTCAGGGTTGCAGAGTCAAACAGCACCACTGACCCTGTCCCAAATAGCAGACTTGCACCCTGCAGCCTTTCAGAAGTGCACACTTTGGTGACATATGCCAAGTGCAGACCTGAGTTGTGCAAGTGCTCAGGGATGCTTGGCTTTAAAAGCCAGAATTTCGAACACACTTCTTGCGTCATCATGTTCCGGTATATACGCTGTAACCAAAAAGGTATATAGATTTTCCGTTACACGTGTCTCTATTTTCCCTGCAGTTAGGTTGACACCTATGGCGGTAGAACTTTGTTCTTGCCGCAGTGCTTTCACGATGGCTAAATTTTTAAAAAGAAAAAATGCACACAAATGCTTGTATCAGGGCACGAGCACCAGTGGAAATATTCATATGATGTAAATCTAAGAAGCTGTGAATGTGCTTTTGTGCAAATATTTTTCAATTATTGCATTTTGTATAAGTAGCTTGTATATCTACAAGAGACAGTAAAAACGGCTTATTAAAACAATACTTTTATTTTAATCAAATATATATAAAAATGAGAACTGTAAATCACACGTCAGATGAGCATATAATAGAATAATCCTAAACTTAAGAATAAGATTAAAAAGAAGTATGACTAGGAACTTTCTGCGATAGCACTCAAGTTTATCTTGTCTGTTCCTGAAGATACAGTAAATTATTACAAACATTATTGTGGGTCTGACCGTGAGGGTGAAAGCATGCCATTCGGGACAGGGCTATGGTCACTCTGCCGGCTGTGATGCTGCGGTCCTTAACCACGTGCTCCTGCAGAAACTGGACTTCGCCAACAACGTCCAGCTGTCCCTCACCCTGGCAGCCCTCTCTCTGGGACTTTGGTGGACTTTCGACAGGTCCAGGAGCGGCTTTGGCCTGGGCATCACCATCGCCGTCCTGGCCACACTTGTCACACAGGTGCTGGTCTACAACGGTTTCTACCAGTAGGTGTCCTTGTGTGTGTGTGTGTGTGTGTGTGTGTGTGTGTGTGTGTGTGAGAGAGAGCGCGCTCTAGCCTAAGGAGCTGTGCGTGAAAAAAAGACATTTCAGAAGAATGTGGTAATCTTTCTGTACACGGGGGGTGGGGGGGATGCACGATGGCAGCCGCTTAGGGTCTGTGTCTTGGTGTTTTTACTCTCTAGCCGCTAACCCTGTCTTTCTATAGTTTATTGTATTGTGTTGTTTTTTTATACTATTTATATTCTCTTTGTATTGTCCCTCTTCACTATTTCACTTTCTTTTCTTCACCAATTATTCACTGTGCAATTTGTCTTACTGTCTTAAGATGTTTGTACCATGGACCCCAGAGAAACGTTATTTTATCTTGACTGTATACTTGTATATAGAAAGGTTGACAATATCTCTTGAGTCTTGATGTAGCAAACAAATCTTACCCTTTAGTCCTGGAACTTTTGCAGTCTTGTCTGTTTAGAATGCACTAATTGTAGGTGTTCAGCCAAAACTGGAACAGCAGGAAAAAATAAATTATTTTGGCCAGAAGTTTGGCACTTGGAAGACTGACAGCCAGCTGCTAATATTCCAGTTAATGTCTGATCCCACTGGACGTTTCAAGCTGATGTGGATTTTGCTCGCTTTTTGATAACCCGCTAACTTTTTCTTCTAAAGTTATGGTTTGCTTTTCTTTCACTTAGGTACACCTCACCAGATTTTTTGTACGTTCGCTCCTGGCTGCCGTGTATTTTCTTCTCCGGCGGTGTCACCGTCGGAAACATAGGGAGGCAGTTGGCAATGGTAAGTTGCTGCTGCCACCCGCAGTGCACTGCATGCATTCAGACCTCCAGAAGATCCTGTTTGGGTTGTGATCATTTCCCTTCCCTCCTCAGGCCAGTGTCGAGAAGACCCACATCGATTAAGGAGAAGGGTGTCTTGTGTCCCAGTGAGGGACTGGGCACTCAGGACGTTTTCTGAGTGTGCAGTTGCCCTGAAATGAGACTTTGGGCAACCAGACCCTGGTTCTTCATGTCAGTCTGATTCCTCTTTCTTGGAAAGTTTAATGGACTGTGCCAATTCTGGAGTGGATTGTTGGGACATTGACGTCTCCTTGTGGCCAAAACGTTTGTCTTTCTCTTTGATATGTCTAAGTCTGTCCTCCAGTGTCTGTTCTTGTATTCCTTATAATTAGGACAGGGATTTTTTGTGTGTTTATGTCAAACGAAGAGCTGGTGCTCCAAAACGTATTTGAGTAGTCTCTGATTTTGAGTACAGAGCTTTCCGTCAAAGGGAAAAGTTAAGGCAGCGTGTGCTGCTGGGACATCGGCGTCCATTGCTTTGCTGCGTCCTGACGCGCAGGCCCACCATGATCCCTGTGCCACATCGCCATGAGGACGCAGCCCTTCCGGACAAAATGAAACAACAGCCGGGTGTGCATCTGCCACGTTTCAAGTAGTTGGCACACCACTAACACCCACAAAGGGTTAAACCCCTACCCACCTCTTCTCAGGGGCAGCTTTAGGCCCCGGTGACGGAGCATGTCTCTGGATCCAGACTGATGTGTTGGGGCCAGTGGGGAACCGTGTGCTGCTCCAGGTTCAATGGTTAGGGTATCTCTACCCTTTAATCTGCAGTCTGTGATTGCCTTTGTAATATAACTTGAGTGCTTTTGTCACTGTCAACATTTCATGAACTGTAAATAACACATTATGCAAATCCATATTAACAAAAAAGAGAATGACCCATGGCATTGGAGACCTGGGCCTCCATCTTGTTGAAGTGCAATCTCATCCATGCATTGTTTAGTACATCTCTCTATTCCTGTCACTCATCAAGAAGAGTAACTCCAGGGTGTACCCTTAAGGTAAAACATGCTAAAAACTCTTCACAATGTCCTTTTTCGCTCTGGAAGAAAAGCTCAGTAGGTACCATTTGGCTTTCTGACTCTCGTCTTTGACATATATGGAGGACCAAAAATGAAGGGGGCCTGTCCCTGGTCCTCTTTTTGAAATGGAGAGCACACAGTACTCTCCCCCAAGTCTCCGTGGAGGTCATGGACCACGGGTGCTCAAGTCTGTGCTTCATTGAGTGGCTGGAGCTGCTTTAGGGGATGTTGTAGGTGTAATTCAGGCATGGAGGAACAGGTTACTGTAATTGCTACACAACTGCAGGCCTTCGCAAAAGAGATTTGTAAATTCTGTGTTTTTCTGCCCAGCTTTCAACTGTGTATTCTTTCTATTACCCTGAACTCATGGAAATAAAGGGAAAACATATGTGTTTTGTAGCGTGATACTTTAAAAAAGAAATACGGACTGGCTGAACCCACATTTATAAACAAGATTAGAATTAGAATATATGACTGTAAAACAAAAAGTACTCAGAAATTTGTCTAATCAGACCTTATTATTCATGTGTTTGGTCTTTAGATAGAAATGTGCTAGTCAAGATTGCTAGTGGAATCTGAAATCAGAGTGAATACTGGCAGAACAGCACTTTTAAAAGCCACCCGTTTGAATTTACACAAAATGTGGGGAAAATGAGAATTTTAAGAGTGACCGCTAGGTGGCACCGTAAATCTGGCCTCGCCTCTGGCTGTACGGCGAAGGACCGATGAATTCTGACAGGAGGTTTAGCACGGTAGTAAAACCGTAAAAGTGACAAAATGTAAGCGGTAACTACGGTTGTGAGAAGCGCATTAAACCACCGGGGTCCAGGACAGAGACAATGAGCCAGAGAAAGTGTTTTGTGTACTACCCAGAGGAGATATTCTCCTGCCACCTGCCAATTACTCACAAAGCTCATGTTGCGCAGTCGTTTTTTGTGTGTCTTTATTAATCTGTAACCCCACGCAGACACTACCTGCTGACTGGTGGAAGTTAAATAGGGCTGTAAAATAATTGAATTAATGGGGGGAAAAGTCTCAGAAGAAATAGTTCTACTTGGCATCAGGGCTGTCAGGTTTTAATAACATCCTGTTAATTGAAAATTAAACCGCGATCTGTCGATATGAAGAAAACCTTTGTGCTTTTGGTTCTACATCTTGAGGAATGTCCCCAGGGGTTCACGTATAGTAGTACTTAAACTATAATCTAATCACTGGCCATGTATTAAAGAAGTGAGACAACACTCTAATTTTAATTAGGGCATTCTCCCCTGTGTTAAAACTACATCATTTCTGAGTCATAAACTATTCCAGCTTGACAAATTAACATTTCAGGACGCTGTGATAAGTATTAAACCTACGTGAAAATGAGCCCTAAATTGATATTACTAGGTCAAGGTGATAGAGGTTCTCTGTATTATGCTACCCATAATACAGTACGGCAATTGAAGCTGTCAACATCACCATGGTCCTACAAAAGAAGGACTGAAAACGAAGGTTAAAATTTCTGTTCAGTTTATGCTTGTTTATACAACATTCTTTGCTTTCGTGGGGGAGTGACAGTTGGAAATCTTCCAGGATGTGGTATTGTCCCAATAATGATATGAGGTATATAATCGTATGTACAACCCCAAATCAGAAAAAATTGGGACGGTATGGAAAAGGCAAATAAAAAAACGCAGTGATTCATAAATTTGCTTTGACTTATTTCATTGCAGACAGTATGAACCCAAGATATTTC